>NEWO01000934.1:189307-215572 GCA_003013225.1 Phalaenopsis aphrodite
CCACCAAATGACTTGAAGTTCCTTTGAATCTATTCCTTCACTCACAATACAAACTAAAACTCAAAATAAAAAGAAAAGGTCGGTGACGGCGGTGGCGTTTGTGGTGGTTGGCATTGGTCGATCTAGATGGATGGATGATAACTGGTCCACCTCCTCCATGGATGATCTAAGTCTTCTTTTATAAAAATCCAAGTGGTGTCTTGGAGTCTCTTCAAATGAGTCCCTATTCAATGAATCTTTTAGAAGTTGCCTCCTTTCAAAAGTAATTGAATGAATTTTTGTGTCCATTAACTATTTCCCACATTTTAACTAAGGGATGCTTCAAATACCTCTTTAAAAATTCATCCAAATTAAATGAATCATCTAATAACTATTTTTGGCACTTAAGCATGGGGTACCTTGCGCTTAGGCGTGGATCTCTCTATTTAATTGGCATGTAAGAGCCATTCCTGGGTGCTTAGGCATGCTAGTCTTAGGCGCGTGAGAGCGTCAGTTCATTTTTGCACCTACTTTATTTTTGCTCCAAATTTGATCGTTTTTCACTCCTTCCATAATTTTCATCCATTTAATTGTACCTGAAATAAAAACACACAAATAACTTTTAGTAAAACATAATATCTCAAAAATATGTATAAAAATGTGTACATAAAGAGTATATATTTTAGGTGTAGCACTCGACATTCCAAATCTCGTCAAATTATTTTTCCTTAAAAATTTTGCAACACTTTTATCATCACATCGATGTAAAACAATTGCTTTAATCCATTTTGAAACATAATCCACAGCTTTTAAAATATAAATTTTTCCATAAGATGGTATAAATGGTCCAATAAAATCTAAACCCTAAACATAAAAAATTTCAACTTCAAGAGTAAAATTTAGGGGCATTTTATTTCTTGTAGAAATATTGCCTACACTTTGACATCAATCACATGTTTTTATATAACAATTAACATCCCTAAATAGTGTAGGACAATAAAATCCAAATTGTAAAATTTTAAATGTTGTTTTATCAATCCCAAATTGTCCTTCGAAATCAGAACTATGACACTTTTATATAATTTCTTGGGTTTCTTCAATTGGTACACATGTTCGTATAATTAATTCCTTACATTGTTTATATAAATATGGGTCATCCTAAAAATAATATTTAAAATCATAAATGAACTTTTTAGTTCGATAGTTATCAAGTCCGTAGGGAAAAATGTTACTAACTAAATAGTTTAACATATCAGTATACTACAGACTTGCCATTCATTAATTACATATAATTGTTAATCTGGAAAACATTCATTAATTTCATCATTAAATTTATCATTTTCATTTTTAAGCCTTGACAAATGATCAACAATTAGATTATCAGTACCCTTCCTATCCACAACATGAAAGTCGAACCCTTGCATTAGAAGAATCCATCTAATTAATCATGGCTTTGCATTCTTTTTCATCATTAAATAATTTATAGCATAATGATCAGGACGCACAATACATTTGGTTCCAATAAGATAAGGTCTGAATTTATCAAAAGCATATACTATAACTAATAACTTTTTTTCAGTAGTAATGTAATTAATTTGAGCTTCATTAAGGATTATACTAGCATAGTATATTACTTTAAAAGTTTTATCATATTTCTACTCTAACACAGCCTCAATAGCATAATCACTCACATCACACATTAATTCAAAAGGTTTTGTCCAATCAGGTGAAACAATAATAGGTGTCATGATTAATTTTTTTTTCAATAGATTAAAACATTAAGGAATTCATCATTAAAGTCAAAATTAACATCTTTTTCCAACTGTTGACATAAAGGCTTGGAAATTTTAGAAAATCTTTAATATAAAGCCTATAGAAACCAACATGTCCCAGAAAACTTTGTATTCCTCTAACATTAGTAGGGGTGGTAATTCAACAATTACTTAAATTTTTCCTAGATCTACTTCCATGCCTTTCTCAGAAATCTTATGTCTCAAAACAATTCCTCATGCAACCATAAATTGACATTTTTCCCAATTAAGAACAAAATTTGTTTCTTCACAACATTTTAGAACCCTTGTTAAATAATCTAAATATGAATTGAAAGAAGTTCCAAAAACTAAGAAAGCATCCATAAAAATTTCAATTTCTTTCTCAATTGACTCATAGAAAATTGACATCTTACATCTTTGAAATGATGTAGGTGCATTACATAATCCAAACAGAATTCTTCTGAAAGCAAATGTTTCATACAGACTAGTAAATATTGTTTTCTCTTGATCTTCAGGAGCATTAGGTATTTGATGAGATCCAGAATATCCATCCAAAAAGCAAAAATAACAGTGTCCAACTAGTTTTTCCAACATTTGATCTAGAAAATGTAGAGGAAAATGATCTTTTCTGGTGGCAGCATTTAATTTTCTATAGTCAATACAAACTCGCCATTCACTGAATTATCTTGTAGGAATTAATTCATTCTTTTCATTTGCTACAACAATCACTCCATCTTTCTTAGCAATACAATGAATAGGACTAACCCATTAACTATCTGAAATTGGATAAATAATTTTAGCATCAAATTACTTTAAAATGTCTCTCTTAACAACTTCTTTCATTATAATATTTAATCTTCTTTGAGGATCAATTCTAGGTTTATAATTATCTTCCATTAAAATTTTGTGCATGCAGATTGTAGGACAAATTCCTTTAATACCAGCCAATGTCCCTCCAAAGGCTTTCTTATGATTTTTCAATGTCTCTAATAACTTTCCTTTTTGTTCATCACTCAAATCTAAACATATAATAATACATAATTTATATGAGTTCCAAAAAAATGCATACTTTAAATGAGTAGGTAGAACTTTCATCTCATGTTTAGAAGGTTTTTTAATAGAAGGTATCAGAGGTTTATTATTTTCAGTAATATCCAAATTTTCAAATCCTTCCTAACATAATTTAACACCTAAGTGTTTTCCTCCTTTGAGTCACTTTCAAAATCCTTTTCAATTTCTAATTCTTTTTGTCTCAAAGTTACTTCTTCTTTTTTATCTGATATTACTTTACATCTTTTTTAAAAATTATTAACAAACATATAGTCAATTATAGACATTTTGTAACATTTACTATCTTTTCCTTTATCAGGATATTTCATAGATTTAAGCACAATAAAAGTTACTTTCTGATCGTTAACTCTTATGGTTAATTCTCCTTTTTACACATCTATCATTGCACATCTAATAGCTAGGAAAGGTCTTCCTAAAATAATAGGAGTTTCTTTATCTTCTTCCATATCTAACACAATGAAATCAATAGGGAAGATACATTTATCCACTTTAACTAACACATATTCTATAACCTCTTTAGGATAATTGATAGATTGGTCAGCTAACTGTAGGGTTACAATAGTGGGAGAAATATCTACTAAACCTAGTATTCTAAATATAGATAATGGCATGAGATTAATGTTTGCTACCAAATCACATAAAGTTTTTTCACAAAATTTTTCTCTAATTGCACAAGGTATGATGAAACTACAAGGATCTTTAAGTTTTGCAGGAAGCTTTTTCTAAGTTAATGCATTGCACTCTTCACTAAGTGAAGCAGTCTCATAATATTCAAACTTCCTTTTTTATGTAAAATTTCTTTCATAAACTTTTTATATCTTAGCATTTGTTCCAAAGCTTCTACAAAAGGAATATTAATTGTAAGCTTTTTAAATATCTTAAAAAATCTTGAAAGTTGTTGATTATGTTTTGACTATCTAAGCCTTTAAGGAAAATGAGGTGGTAGTCTTTCTTCATTCTTCTTAGTTCGAGAAACATGTTTTTTCTCTTCCTTAGGAATTATTTTTTTTAGGTTTTCTAGTTTATTTATCTTTTCCCTCAACTTCAATTTCTTTTTGAACACCAACACTCACTTGCTTCCCACTTCTTAATTGGACAGTTTTAACTTGCTCTGACTCTTTACTGTTATCTTTAGGATTGATCTCAACATTACAAGGAAGTACTCCCTGAGGTCTATTCCTAAGTGAGTTAGCAATTTATTCTAGTTGATTCTCTATGTTTTTTATAGCAACACTTTGACTCTGTAATTGATTACCCATTTGTAACACCACTTCTTCAAAAGACAAATTCTTCTCCTTAACTGGTTGACTGATGTTAAATCTAAGAGGATAAGTAGGTCTAAAGTTAGAATTACCCTAATTGTTCCAGTTCCCAATGTGTTTACTTGATTGTTCCCCATTATTGACTTCCACCACTAGAATTGTTATTCCAATTAAAAGTTGGATGTTTTTTCCAACTTGAGTTATAATAATTAGAATATGAGTTATTGGGTCTATTAATAGCATTTATAGTTTCTAATGAAGTTTGAGAATCAATCATTTGTGACACTAAATTTTCTTCAATAAATTGAGGAATTTGAGAAAAATCCATTCCAATTTGGTCTATTTTCATAGATAATGTAGCAACTTGTGAAGAAACCATCGAAATAACATCATTATCATGAATACTAGCTACTTTCTTAAGATTTACCTTTTAAAAGGCCATTTAAAATTATTTGTAGCCATTTCTTTTATTAAAACATATGCTTCATCAAATGATTTAGACATTAATGAACCTCCAACAACAGCATCTATGATAGAACTATGGGATCAATCTAACTTATTATAAAAGTTCTGAACAATTAACCAGTCCAATAAAGAATGTTGTCGAAACTTTCTAAGGAGTTTCTTAAATCTTTCCCATGCTTCACAAATTGACTTCCATTCATATTGAGTAAAAAAAAGTAATATCTTTTGTGAATTTAATAGTTGTTGAAGGTGGAAAATACTTAGCTAGAAATTTTTTTCTTGAAACTCTCCAAGTTCTAAAAGATCCAAGTGCCAATGAATTTAACCACATTTTAGCTTTATCCCTTAGAAAAAGGAGAAAGTTAAGTCTGACGGCATCATTTGATACATCATCATATTTAAATGTAACACACAGTTCTAAAGAACTTGCAAGATGTAAATTTGGATCCTCATTTGATATTCCCCCAAACTGATTGTTTTGTACTATTTTTTATTATTTCAGGTTTAAGTTCAAACAAGTTAGCGGCCACAATAGGAGTTTGGATTATTTAAGTGAATTTCATCTATCATAGGGTTTGCATAATCCCTTAACATTTTTTCGTAAATTATTATGTTCATTTTCACCAGTTTGAATTTCAATATTATTTTGTGAAGTGTTCCCCATATCTTGAAAATTATGTAGTCTTCCTTGATTTTAAATTTTTTTTATAGACGTTTTAATTCAGAATTGTAGGGCACTAAACCTTTAGATCTTGAACTACACCTACAAATAATAATATTGAAAAATTAAAATAACACAAAAAAATAAAATTTTCTTTATATTAATTTTTCATTTTTTAAATAAATTTTCAATTTCAAATTTTTTTTTAAATTTTTTAATCTTTGAGTTTTTTTTTTAAAAAACTTCAATAAAATAAAATCTACAATTCAAACAAAATTACAAATCAAAAGGCTTACATTCTAAATTTAAAAAGTTATAGTTACGTATCCCCAACAACAGCGCCAAAAACATGATCCGACCCACAATTACTTATATTTTTAATCTCCAAAATATTGTCAAAAACTCGACCCAAATTATATTAAGTGGTCAGTGTGAATAAATGTAATGATATGGAAAATAAATAATAAAACTTCACAGTAGATGTACTATGGAAGTATACATATCGCTTTAAGTAATATAAAATTTTCCTTAAAAACCTTAGTATCAATTCCATGAGGATAATTGAACTATTTGAATTGGATTGCTAAAATTAAATGAAAATTCTATTTAGATTTGCAAATTTAAATGAAAATGAATTGACAACCATGATTAAGACTAAATTAAAGCAGATAAAACTTATTATGATTAATAGTTTAATAAAAGTAATTATAATGGGTGTGAATCATATGTAAAGATCTTTCCCTTTGCAATGAAATATTAATCTATGCAGGATTTGAGTGAGTAAAAATATGATGATGTATTGTGACAAATAAGAGAAATTCTATTCTTTACCCCCTCCCAGTGCTAGCAAATAAAATTGACTAATTTAGAGTTTTTTACCAGCTTGTGTAGTAGTGATGAATATATTATGGCCTCTCACCTCCAGATTACTCACTGTGCCCTCTCTATAAGACCTACTAGGGACCCCTACATCCAAAATATAAACTAAATTTAAAAAAGAATCTAGTCTGTCACCCTAAAAACATTAATTTTATGCTTATCAAAACTTATGTTTCTATATATTTGCACTCTCCCTTAGGTGATTGCAACGACTTAGCCCAGAATGAAGTGTGACACTCACTAGTTGGGCGAAATCATAACCTTCCAGGGTCTTTATGTTTCTCAAAGAATTTGAACCTCAAAAGTGGTCATTTTTAAAGTCAATGAAGAATTGGTGAAATTATCATCACAATTTTTAAAAGTAAAAAGAAATCTATAAATCGTTCTCATCGCATAAGATTAATTCTCAAAATCAAGGAGAAATAAATGGAACTACTCAGAAGTCATGGAAAGTAAAACAAAATCATCAAATTTGTACTGAAATCCAAGTCTAATAAATAAAAAATTAAACAAAAATACAAAGCACCTTATGTCCTATCCCCAACACAAATTTTAGAGTCTCCTTGAAGAAATCTCCAAAATCATACTGTTACAACCCTAAAAGCATACACTTAAACACTAAAATGGGACTTCAAATACTGCCAAAAGGTCCTTTATTTTGTACAATTTTTGTTCATATTAATAGATCTCTGAAAATAACCAAGGGTTGCTTCAAAAAACTCTACAAAATTTGGTCAAATTCAATGAATATTCTAGAAGGGTAGTTATTGGTGCTAGAGCATTGGTCTAAGCGCTACAACGCCCATTACCCATGTCTGTGGTGCTATAGCGCCAGAGGACGCGTTGTGGCGTCATACCATTTTGCACCAGTTGTTCTCATTTTTCCCTCCTTTTCTCCAAATGTTCATTCCATCTAACAGAAACTAAAAGAATTTAAAAATACCTTCCTTTAAAGTGTACTATCACTAAAAATATACATAAAATGATCATAAAGTATGAACTAAAAATAGGTAATTTTAAGGGGGATCAAGCCCTTTTTATCCAATAAAACGAGGAATCATGACATGTATTAGGGATCGAAAACTCTTCTCTCTTAACCCCTCACGTAGGAAGAACACTCTCTCTTTCCTCTTTCTTGTGATCACCTTTTTATTGAAATAAAAGAGGCCAATGAGCTTGAGGAAAAAACTTCAATCCTTTATTGACCCCGAGGTCAACTCTTGATCACCTCTCTTTCTCTCTATCTGTCTCTTCTCTTATTTTTCTTTATCTTCCTCTCTCATGATCATCCAATTCTATTCCTTAGGTATGATCTACATGAAAAAATAGGATTCAACATCATAATAGATGTGGTTAGCGTGGATCACTTCGTCAATAATAAGAAAAACAACACAGACAAAGAACTTGACCGTGGCACACCTAGTAAGGAGCTCAAAGGGGAACTTTCACAAAGAAGAGATATGAAGCCCAAAACAACATTTATGTTGCCTTCGTAGAGCCTTCGACTAGAATCAGATTCAGAACTAAAACCCCCATTCCCATTAAATTTCAACGAGAACTCAAGGACTTTATGGAGTCCAGAAAGTGATCACTTAGGGACTTCAAGTATGATAAAATGTCGGTTATGTGACTGACTCAAAAAAGCCTTACTTCTTGATGCTAGCAGCAAATGAGATCCCACTCTTTAACAGTTAAAGTAGTTGGGCCCTCTACCCACTCCCAACAATTAAAATCACATAAAATTCTGACGAACAATATGCAACAAAAGTATAGCAGTAGACCAATTCTCAGTCGGCAAAGAACATTACCATGGTATGGAAAGCCCCGAGTACCCATGCATTATCTGTTAGAAAGACGTGTCATAGCGGTCATCGACTGAACTCTTCATCATTTAGCTGGACCATGTGAGGCTTCTCCACTTCTAGCAAGTGGTCATCATTAACACTGATAAAAAAAAACTACCTGACCACTATTTTCCGTCAAGTTAACTAACTAACCATTGCATATGTGCTCTTCTTCTACCACATAGAATCCATCTCCTCGTCTGATGAGCTCACCAATTGACAACCAATCAGACCCATGTTTATTGATGTGAAGATAAGGAAGATTTACATACATTTCATCATTTGATCATTATCTTTCCACCAGGACCGCGCTAGCCGGTTGATGACTCTAACAAGCTGAATGTAGGACATATATCAAAATTTTTTTTGATATTTTGGATTTTTATTTAAAATGAACAAACAATAATTAAACACACTAGATAATAGAATTACAATTTATAAATCAAAGTCTTATAGGTTCAACTAAAATTCTCCTTAAGTTCTTACCATAGCATCCCCAACAACAGTGCAAAAAACTTGACCCGACCTGTAATTGCACATTAATTTAAATTCCCAAAAGATGACAAAAAACTTGACTCAATTTATATTTATCGGCTAGTGTAAAAAAAATAAATGTTATGAAATTTAGAAAATATTTTACACACTAGGGGTACTACGCAAGTATACATGTAGGGCTTTCTTTAAAAACCCTAGGATCGATCCCACAAAGAAGCAAGGTAAGAATTCGCTTAGGCTAATTCTAGTATACTATTATTAGGTCTTAGTTTTATAATTTTCAAATAGTTTGGTTTTACTAAGTTTACTAATTTACTATAAAATCAAAGTTAATTAAATTAAATTAAAACCTAATATAAGTAAATTGGTTAAATTTTGGATAGCTTTTATATAATTAAAATCCCTTTCCCCTTGCGATGAGATTATAATCAGAGTGGGAATCAAATATTTAATTTTTAAAATGTTGTATTGTGATAAATAGAAGCATACATGTTTTCTTATCCTCTTCCAAGTGCATAATGAACATTGTCTAATCTAAAGTCAGCTCCAGCTTGTGTGATAATGCTGGGTAGATTCAAGCATGCCACTTCTAGATTACCTACTAGGCGCTCTCTATAAGAACTACTAGAGACCCTTAGTTCTAACTTTAGAACAAATAGGTAATGGATCTAGTTTTTCACCCCAGAAACACTAATTCTACGCCCATCAAAACTTATCTCTCTATTGATCCCATTCGCACTTACGTGTATTTAATTTTGTTAATTTTGTCAAAAAATATATATCAATTTATATCTAATAGCTAGTGTGAACAAATGCAATGATTTATAAATTATATAATATATTTTCACACTAGGGTTACTACGCAAGTATACGTATCAATTCAAGTAATATAGGATTTTCTTTAAAAACCCCAGAATCAATCTCACGAGAAATGTGGTAACTCATACAATCAACATACAGAATTCTATTTAAGTTGCAAATTAAAAAAATAAAACATGTAAAATGACCTTTTTACTAAAAATTACTACTAGAAGAGCTTAAAATGGAAGTAACAACTAAATGTAACACCTTAGCAAAATATAATGACAAGTTTGGATATTATGGAAAGCCTTTCCCATTGCAAAGAGATTTTAATCTTTGTAGGATTAAAGTGATTTAAAATCAAATTGAGCTATTGTGACAATTATAAGCATACCTTATTATTTACCCCTCTTGGTGCTTGCAAAGAACATTAGCTAACTTAAGGCCGATTCCTTAACATCTCGACTCCACATCAGTGCTATCTAGCCTCTCACCTCTAGATGCTCCTAGCCTATGTCATCATAATCCCAATTTTAGGGTACTAAAACTTAAGCCAAACTGATAAAAATCTAGCCTATCACTTTAGATCTAGCCAATCTTATGCTCATCAAAATTTATCTCCCATTTTATTTGCACACTTTCTTAGGTGATCACAATAGCTCCACTTAGAATTAATTGTGGTATCTATTAGTTGGGTAAAATCATATCCCTCCCCAGTCATTATGTTTCTCAACAAATTTTAACCTCACAAGTGGTTAGTTTGTAAAATAAATGAAGATTTGGTGAAAATAGCATCACAACTTTTAAGTGTAAAAAGAAATCTTTAAATCATTCCCATCCCACAAGATTAAGGGCCATATGCAAGAAGAAAGAAATGAAACTACTTAGAATTCATGGAGATAAAAAAAATAAAACAATTGCAATTAAATCCAAGTCTTACAATAAAAACTCAAACACAAATACAAAATAACTTATGTATTCTCCCCAACAAACTTCTGGAGTTTTCTCTAAGAAATCTCCAAACTTCTTCAAACTAAAACATACTCACACTTACTCTTGAGCACAAAGTATGAATAACCTAACTCACTATTGCTGCCCAATTGAAGTTTTGAGGCTCCAAAAGGTCTCTAAATTTTGCCAAAATCTTCTCATTAAATAGAATATAGAAAATAACTAAGGTTTGCTTCAAAAAACCCTCCAAAATTGGGCTAAATTTGATGTATCTTCTATAAAGGTAGTTACTAGTGCTATGACGCTAGTCTGGGGTGCTATAGTTCCCTTCTCGCTCGTCGGTGGCGCTATGACACCAAGGGGTGGCGCTATAGCGCCACACAAATATCATCATATTTACTCCATCTTATTCTCATTTTCTCTAAATGTCCATTCCATGTACCTAAAACCAAAAGCATGCAAAATACCTTCCTTAAAAGTGGAATATCATAAAATATATATTTATATAATGCTTATAAACTATGGACTAAAAATAGGTTATTTTGAGGTGGAACAATTCCACAAAACTTAAATGTTACTTTTCCTCAAGTAACTTCTTAAACTACACATAAAATTTTTAACATGTGGTAGCACATTTAACTTAAAGAAGTCCATAATTTCTGCTTTATAAAATCCTATAGGGAAAGTTTAAGAAAAAAATATTAACAACTTAGGTTAAAAACTAAAGTACAAGAACATTTAGTAGTCAAGTTTAAAAGTTCTTATTTTCTATTTATTTCAAAATTAATTGCAATTAGTCATGCTAAAGATACTTATAAGAAACACCATAAAAATAATTACATGAGAACTTTATTATTAAAGGTGGTAATACTTCTAAGTCAAGTTAGAAATGTAACTAAGTTTCTTTCCTTAAGTTGATTTAATTAGAGCCAATTTTTTATTATGCATCTCCTCAAGCTTCTTCTGACTTTTTTTTGCCATTCTTTTTCTTTTTTCCTTTAGGATCATTTTTAGTCCTTTCATTTTCTCTTTTCTTCTTCTTTTTCATATGTCATGTGAGGATTACTATATCTGGATAGCCTTTAAAAATTTTGAACTCCACTATCCTCCTCTTAAAATAAAAAACTTCTCATATTTTTTTACTTCAACATATGTGCATAAGCTTTAAAATTTTTCATAAAGTCTCAATTTGTACTTTTCAAGTATAAATCTAAGATCCTTAATATTTCCAAAAATATAGTATTCTTTACTTTAAATAGAAAAAGCTAACTCCAAACCCTTTATACTAAACATCTTAATAATATAATTAACCTTTATTATTAAAAAAATTTACTTAGGTTTTCCACTACTTTCAAAAACATAGTATTTTAAGGTTAACTTTACATACCACAGGTTATGTGAAAATAATTTTGAAAAATACAATTCCTTGGGGAAAAAATAAAGTTTAGTTTAAAAAAAAATTTCTCCCCTCCCCCAAACTTAATTATTAAACTAATTTTAAGCAGGAAAGTTCATGAAGGAAGAGAAAATTTTTAAAACCTTAAAAATAGGGAAACTAATATAGGTGTAGTAGGAAAGTCAAGTACTGAGCAATTATAATTAAAAGATTAACATGCATAATAATGAAAACATAAAATAAACAAAACTCTAGAATTTAAATTGGAACAGAAAATATATAGTAAAACTAACAAACATAAACAAAAACTAGATACAATCACACTCTAATATAAATACAACAATTTACAAATATAACGAAGTACAAATACTCTAACACATCAAAAGAAAGAAAGAAAACAATGCACTACACATTAGTCTTCATCCACTCCAGCATCATCATCATCACCATCATCATCATCATCACCTAGATCTATGTCATCATCCATCTCAGAAGGTTGATATGATGTAAAAGTAGAGTGAGCAGGAAATTCCACAGAATGGTCACCTCCCATATATCTCCTCAAAGCCTCATTATAAGCAAAATCATACTCAACCTTTCTCATCATGATGTCATCACTATAGTACAAATGAGATTCAAGCCCTTTTACCTGATTCTATAATTTTATGATATCTCCTTGTTGAATCATCATTTTTTCCATAAGAGAATGCAAAGAAACATACTCAGAAGTAGATGGTCTGGGAGCAGGAGTATGAGCAGAAGTAGAAGTTGAAGTAGAAGGTATGTAACTCTAGTTCAAGGTCTAGTCCCAAAATGTCTCTCATATTTTTCCAAAATTTTTTTTCTAATAGGTTTATGAGATGGCAAAGTTTTCTCCCATGTCTCATACTTCACTCTAGATCCAACACACGAATTAGTAATAACAGAAGGGTAGACCAAAACTCCTATAGTTCTTCCTCTCAAGGAAACAACTATGTTGGTATAAATGATGGAGCCAAATTCAATAGGCTTCTTCAATTGGATAAAATAGTTCAAAGTTTTTCTTACACGAGTTACCTCACTAAAATGGTTAGTAGGTAGTAATCTACCATAGCTAAAATAGTGTCAGGCTCCATCTCCATAAGTAAAAAATCACATAATCTCATCGACTTCGTCGTCAGTAGGATGGAACTCAAAAAAAGAAGCCGGTAGGAACATTATGCACTTGGTACATGTGGTTACTTTAAACAGAACTAATATCCATATATTGCTCACAAATAAAAAACAAATCATCTGTTTCATCAGGCAAGTTGGCATAAAACTCTCTAACAATTGAAATCATAGATCCGATAGTGAAATAACAAAAATGTTCCCACTGTTACTCTGCAAACAAGTACTTAATAGTACCAACAGGATGTAGAAAAATGCATTCTGCAATCAATTTCTTTGATTGTGAATCAGCATACCTTTCCCTCGCCCTTGAACTGACAAACTTATTAGAATAAAAAGTTACATTTTTCTTGCCTCTCTTCATTTGAGGAGCCATTTATAATCTAAAAGTTTTCAAGAAAAATTCCAAAAATGACTAACTCAACTTCAAAGGGGCTCCTAAAAACATAATCTAAACATAAATAATCATTTAACCATAGATTTCACACTATTTTCATCAAATATTCTAATTTTCAGCCTAATCCACAATGTGGGTGAAATCCATTGTCAAATAAAAATATTTCAAAGCTAGGGTGAGGAAATCCAAAGTTTGGAAGCCTATCTCCAAGCCAATCAAGCAAAAATTAAAACTCTAGCAGAACAAAATGTGAAAAATGAAGGGGACGAATCAAGGGTGAAAATGGCAAAATCCGTGGGTCCAAACACTTAAAATGACTCACAAGTTAGTTCGGCACTATAACGCCAAAAAAATTGTGAAAGGGGATGAACTAAGGGTTAAAACGGTGAAATCCATGGGTCCAAGCATTTAAAATGACTTATGGGTTAGTTCGGTGCTATAACGCCCTGCATAGCCTGATGAATAGCGCTATAACGCCATTCATACCCTTCCAAATTTTAAAAAGTTTTTATATTTGAAAAGGAAATAGAAAATCTAGAATGCAGAAAGTCTCTTTTTCAAATTTTAATGGCCAATTTTTTAGTTAATGAGTTTGTCACGAATCCAAAATTTTAAATTCACAAATTCTAGTTTGAATACATAACGTTACTTTTTCAAAACACAACAAAACATTTTCTTATATTAATAGTAATTTCATTACAACATCAACACAACCACGAAAACATCACATAAATGAATATGGCCAACACACCACATAGAATTACACAACCTAAAACAGAAATAACTATATAAAAATAACCTTTAGGACCACTCTTGATCAGTGGTGATATTTTGTATTTCACTCACCAAATAGTTTCTATCATAGCAATAGTAGAAAGAAACATGAGGAAATTCCTTAGTAAATATATTGTTGATCCATTTTTTGGTGCTACACATAGTCACTTGACTATCATGGAAGCATCACAAACTATTGAATTGCAGTTTCAACTGCAAATCCACATGCTTGTGATGGTAGGACAACTTTTCAACCTTTGAATGCAGAAGAGAAATCTCTCCTTCAATCTTCCCAAATTTTTCAATGAGGCACTCCAGACTTACAGCGAGATTTCCATTGAAATATGCTTGAGCATCCTTATACAATAACTTCTTCTCTTTAAATCTCCCATCGTCATTGCTTTCCATGATCTCTCAAATGAAACTTCCACTCTCAAATCTTTTTAGAATACTCAAGAATGTTGTAGGGATACTTTGAATCCCATCCTAGGCGATTTTATATAGAGGAAGAAGAAGAGAAACAAAATTTTTGGCGGTTTAAACGAGTTTTTCAAACTGTAACACTATAGCACGAAATCAACATACTCAATTTTAAATTTTCTTTCTTCCACTGTTCAAGTCCCTTAATATGATAAAGTTTTGTGCTAACAATAATGAACAACACTCACAATCATTATATAGAACTCATCAAAAGAACAATTTAAATCCAAATCACACCAATAACTATGGGTTTTTAACATTGTCAGCCTGACATAATCATTATTTTAGTTAGGTCTTACCCAACATTAGGATCTCTTCAAATATAAAACCCTCTCCACTCATATAAGCCTTTAATCGATGTCCATTTACTTAATCACTCCTTCAGTTTTTGGATCTTCACTATCAACTGCTTCATATGGATATATTTTTACCACAATAAATGGTCCTAACCATCTAGATATAAGTTTTCCTGGAAATAATTTCAATCTCTAATTATCAAGAGATACTTCTTGCCCAAACTCAAAATGCTTTTTCAGAATTTTATGATCATGCCTAGATTTTTTTTTCTCTTTTAAAATTTTGGCATTCTCATAAGCTTCATTTCTCAATTCATCAAGCTCACTTAATTACACCAATCACTTATCTCCAATATCTTTCAAATTATAATTAAACTCTTTTATTACTCAGTATGTTTTAGGTTCCAACTAAACTGGCAAGTGACATGTTTTTTCATATATTAGCCTATATGGTGTCATTCTTATAAGTATTTTATAAGCAGTTCTATTTGCCCATAAAGCATTATCAAGTCTAGCAGAACAATAAATTCTTTTAGGATTTATAGTTTTTTCTAAAATTCTTTTAATTTTTCGATTGGATACTTTTGTTAAATGATACCGAACTTTTATATGTTAATGTGATGTATGTAATTATTTTCTTAATTTTCCTTATAACTCTTACTTTGCAATGACGCCAAAAACTTGATCACTAGCAACCGCTAGGCAAAAACTTGAATTCAAAGAAAATAAGAAAACAATTAATATATTTAAATATAGTATACTGCACAAGTATACATGTTGTTATTAAGTTATATCGAACTTTTTGGTTAAGCCCTAAATATCAAACCCACTGGGAGAACTGCAATATGCAACTACAAATCAGAAGAAATTAGATAATAAATTCTAATTATCAAAATTTTATTACTTAAACTTTAGATGTTATAATAGAAATGAAAATTCAATTCTTTTCATAATTTCTGATAATTTAAATTAAAGTAAACAACTAACTAAACTTAACTAAATACCTGTAAAATGAAGGCAATATAAATAAAATATATTTTTCCTTATCATTAATCAGTAAAAAACATAGGAATTCTGTTATGAAAGTATTCAAATTTTGTTGTGCCAAATAAAAGCAGTAATATTTATTACCCTTACTATAGATGCTATAAAGTGCATTAGCTAATTTAAAGTTTGAATAGTCTTTAAGATGGGTTAGGTAGGGAAGGTACTAGCTCTCACTCTATATTTCCCTCTTCTCCCTCCGCTTGGGGGCTAACATCTCATATCAAAACCTAAAACTATAAATCAAATTGGGGGCTTTAACCTGTTACTCTAAAGTCTTCTACATCTACACCCTTTAAAGTTTACTTCCCTATTTAATTATACTCAGTCATTTGAATTACATTCTCATCCATACAATTTCATGTGATTCTTATCATTTTTTTGACTGAGACAATACCATCTCGGGTCTTACATGCTCTCACAATAGGTATTAACATCTTAATTGGCCAAAATCATGAGGTAAATGAAGTAGAAAGTTTAAAATCATCACAATTTCTTCCAAAATTAAACATTAATACCTCACACAAACTCCATAAAAAATTTAATCAATTACCATTTAAAAAAAAATAAAGACAACTACTCAGTACTCATGGAGAAAACACAACCACACTTAAGTTTGAAAGTACGAGTCAGACAAACAAACAAGAAGTCTAAATTAAAACCAAATGTAGTCACAAAGATAAAAAAAGTTATCTTAAATCCTCTTCACCAAAGTCTTGAAGTTCCTTTGAATCTCTTCCTTTACTTACAATACAAACTACAACTTTAAAAAAAAGAAAAGTGGGTAGCAACAGCGGCGGCGACGATAAGCGTCGGCGGCGGCGACATATGGGTATGTTGGATTATGGCTCTGGATGGATGGATATCTTCTTCTTCAATCCAAGGCATCTTTTATAATTTTCCAAAAGGTGCATTAGTGTCTCTTCAAAATGTGTCCACATTCAATGAATCTTCTAGAAGTTACATCCTTTCAAAAACTAATTGAATGAATTTTCGTGTTCATTAATTGTTTCCTACATTTTCACCAAGGGTTGCTTCAAAGACCTCTTCAGAAATTCATCCAAATTCATTGAATCATCAAGTAACTACTTTTGGCACTTATGAGCAGGGTATTGGGCACTTAAACATGGCTCTTTCTATTTCACTTGTGTGTAACCGCCTGTCTTGGGTGCTTAAGTGCCCTAGTTCACTTTCACACCTTCTTCATTTTTGCTCCAAGTTTGATATTTTTTCACTACTTCCATCATTTTTTATTGATTTAATTGTACCTGAAAGAAAAACACACAAATACCTTTCATTAAAGCTTAATATCTCAAAAATAGGTATAAAAATGTTTACATAAAGACTATATATTTTAGGTGTATCAAAATCTCCCAAACTTAAAAATTTTCTTGTCTTCAAGTGACACTCCAATCCTTTAAACCAAAATAATTAGATTATGTAAATGAATTTCTTTAGGATATTCTAAAATTCTGATCTATAAATACAATAGTCGAATTTAGAAGAAACATTAGTATATCAGACTAACTTATAGTTTTAAAAATTTTTAATGTTAAGAAGTTTGACGATATGATTTTCTATCTAGTTCAGAAATATTGTAAATTCTCCAAATATAGAGCTTAAGCATTCTATCTTCTCCATTTAAAAATTTTTTTTAAGAATATTTATATTTATTATATTATATCCTTAAGGTTAAGAGTTTCTCAAGTCTTATACTTTAAAAAGATTGGACGTGGAACCAATTTTTGATTAGGCACTATTCCTCAAGCTTCTCCTCCCTTTTTCAACTTTCTCTTTTTCTTGTTCCTTTCAGGTGAGGATTACTATATCTGGATAGTCCTTTAATGATTTTGAATTCCACTCCTCATTCCTTAAAGCACAATTCGGATATAAATCTTTTACTTAAAATAATAATACTTGTTTTGAAAAGTATTTTTAATAAAAAAATATAGTATTAAAAATAAAAGTCTGACCCTTCTAAATTTTTCAAAAATATAATTTCTTTTACTAAAGATAGTTACACAATATTTATATTTCCACACTAAAATTTGTTAATTTTATGTTTTTCTTCATTACTATAGGTTTTAACTAAATTCTCTTACTCATTTATATATTCAAAATTTTACTTCCCAAATATAAACTTCATACACATAATCATTTTTCTTACATAAAAATCAAATTTCTTTGTTGTACATTTGAGAACAAATAAACTTCAAGTTTTTTATAAAATTTTTCAACCCCCCCCCCCCCAAACACCTAAATTTTTAATAAGATAAAACAAATAACAACCACATATATATATATATATATATATATATATATATATATATATATATATATATATATATATATATATATATATATATATATATATATATATATATATATATATATATATATACAATATGCAAGAAAGAAAACTAAAAATAACTTGCTTGCAAAATTTTTTACATCATAAATATACAAGTACAAAAATTAGAAGCAGGAGTACAAATTCAATTGATCAGTTTTTACTTTAACTTAACATATAGAGATTCATTAGACCTCAATGTAGTAGAGGATAACATAAAAGCAAATAAACACACTGACAAACATTCACAACTACAATATAAATAAAATATATGGTAGTAAATTAAAAATTTTAAACATGAAGTTCTTAAGTAAAAGTTAGTAATATTCTAAACCTTCCTAAGATTCAGGATTAATTTCAACACAGACTAACTAAATACACTAAACAACACAGTTAACACAATTACTACCACAAAAAAAAACATAACTACACATAAGAACATAAATATATCACAACAATTTCTAACAGAACAAAACATAAACAATAGTAGAAATTTCAAAAAGTACAACTCAAAACAAAACAATAGTACACTATAATTGTACCACCAGAAATTTCACAATAATATATAAAATCTAAAGTACAAAACTTATTCTAATCTTCTTCCTCCTTATGAGCATCACTTTTGTCACTATGCCAAAAAGTTGTAGGCTCATATGATTGATATTTTGAATATGGAGGGAAAACTACACTCTAGTTACCTCTCAGGAGATTTTCCATAGATGAGTGGAATTTCTCCTCATAATCACTATGTCTCCTCATATATTCATTCATATGATCAATAAAATTTTCTAAATTTAATACCTTATCAGTAGTATAATCGGATTTTTCTAACATTCTCTACAATAAACGTGACTGTGAATCAGATCCAAAAATTTGATCTTGTGATGTCAAAGCATGTGAGGTAGAAGCACGAGATGTAAAGGCACCTGAACTGCTAGAAAATCCACCTCCCTAGTTAAAGATTGAGTGATGTGAATAAGACTTCACATTAACACTTGTAATGGCTTGAGTGGCTGTAGTATCTAATCTTAACTATCAAATTTAATTAAGGATGCAAATCCTAAACCTGCATTAGTAGCAGGGACCACAAAACTAGTGATAGTATTAAAAATTAGAGCTCCAATGAGAATGAGCTTGATCTGTTACATGCAATTATTCAAGGTAGCTCTATCTCAAGTCACTTCACAAAGGTGGTTTGTTGGTAGAAGATAAGAAGAAATAAGGTAGTGCCATGCCTTCAATGTGGCATCTAACTTTAACGTGGGGAAGTTGACTCTAGTTTCATTAGTAATCTTCTACAATTCTCTTCCACCAGTCAATTATGATATAATCTTGTCCAACCCATCCTCATTCTGACTTTAGTTTGAATAAAAACACAACATACTAGGGAACAACTGATAGAATAGATTTATTACATCCAAAGTGAAAGGCACTCGTTTTCCTCGAACCATGGCCCTATCTTCCTGAGCTTCAGGGTGACTCACGTAGAACTTCTGAACAACAGAAATAACAACCACATTAGAAAAACAACAGAAATGCTCCCACTATCGGCAAACAATTGAGTCTTCTACTACTCTACTTGGACTCTTAAAACAATGCTTAAGAATCAATTTCTTCAGTTGCAGTGCATTGCTTCATCTATATTGAGCTCTCAAACTAAGAAACTTGTTTGAATTGATGTGAGCTTTCCTTTTGCTCCTCTTCATTCTTGGGGCCATTTCTAATAATCATACAAAATTCACAATTAATCCCAAATTCAATTCTAAATCAATAAACTCAACTACTAAAAGCTTAAACTACCATTTCAATGTATTTTACATTATTTTTTCTTAAAATTTCACCATGAATAGTGATTTTCTGTCAAATCCATAATGTGGTCAAAATACATGGTGAAAATAAAAAAAAATTACATAGAAGTGAAGCTATTACCTTAAAATGATAAATTATAACAAATTTGGCTTGAAACCACAAAGAAATCACCACTTTAGAGGATTCCCTATCTCTCAAACTCGTGAAAACCGAAGGTAGGAGATGAAGTTGGGGTAAAAATGAATGTTTTCAGCTAAAAATTTCACTTTAAACCATATGCAAACTGGTTTTCGTGAACCAGCGCTTAAGCGCAACTAGTTTGGCACTTAGCCACCAATCTCTCAGGTTAACTAGAGGTTAAGCACAAAGTCTTGGTGCTTAAGCACCAATGCTTAATTTAACATAGGTTAGCTTAACATCTAAAAACTCATTCAAACATGTCTTAGTCATCTATTAAAGTCTTAGAATCATTACTAAATCCTTATATATATATATATATATATATATATATATATATATATATATATATATATATATATATATATATATATATATATATATATATATATATATATATATATATATATATATATATATATATATATATATATATATTCAACATGTTGGTGGCGGCTAGCATTGCTCTGCAAGGGTTTCTGCGAAAATGAGGGTGGATGGTGGCTACTCTTCGACAACCTCCTTCACTGGCCGTTTAGTTTTGGGTGTAAGAAGGTTCTTGATCCTTGGTGCTTCTCTTGGCTTCCTTATAGTTGATTTGATTGCTTCCCGGGCTCTCTGGTTTTAGAATTATAAGTTACTATTTCATTGCTTTTGTCCTTTTGAGTGTTTGTCTTGGAGGACTCCTACTGGGCCTTATCTTTTACATTGGTTTCTGGAGACACTTCCTTAGGTTTTCTGTTGTTCCTCTCCTCTACTGATTTTATCTAGTGGAGTATTGGTTTTATCTGATGGCCACTCCTATTGACTTGGAGACCAATGTAAAATGGACTAAAGCCACATTTGTTGATGTGATTGGTAAAAGCTCTAATTTCCAAAGTTCTGTGGAAGTAATGGCTTTCTCTACTGCCTTCCATGAGGGGGTAGGTAAGGGGGAGCTGCATTTTGTTAAACAACTAAGCAATAAGTAAGAGAAACCTGCTGCTATATTCTCTGAAGCTGAAATAAATTCACTCTCATCCTCATTTAAATTCACATTGGTTGGTAAGTTCCAATATGGCCATCCAAAGATGGAAGCCATTAGAAAGTACTTTGAAGATTTGAAACTACTGAGTGATTGGAAAGTTGGACTAATTGATGGAAGGCATTTCTCCATTTATCTATCCAGAGAAGAAGACTACACCAGATTATTTGCCAAGCAGATTCTCTATTTTGAAGTAATGGCAATGAAACTATTGAAATGGTCACATGAATTTGATCCAAGTCAGGAACCCCCCACAGTCCCTATTTGGTTCAAACTTCCAGGGCTAAAACTTCACATCTTCCACCATCAATTGCTATTTACAATAGGAACATCTCTTGGCAGAAAAATGAAACTTGATGTGCCAACCTAAAACCTCTCAAGACCCTCTGCTGCCAGAATCCTAGTTGAAAGGGATATAACACTTCATGAAGTGGATGAAATATGGTTGGGAACAGCCCACAATGGCTACTGACAAAAGATTGTAATGGAGAAAAAGCCATATTATTGCACACACTACAAAATGTTTAGATACTCCAATACTAGATGCTTTAGACTCCATCCAAAGACCAGAAATAACACAAAATTTCAAGAATCCATTTCAGTCCCAGCTGTTGCACAGGAGCAACCTGTTTGTGGAGTGCACACTGACAATCAATATGTACCCAATGATACTACACCTCAAGGTGTGATGGTAGTACCTAGTTCTGAAAACATTCATCCAACATTTGATGGTGAGCTAGAGCAGATTACTGCCACTGACATACTGACTGCCACAGTACCAGCAGACACAACTCCCAGTCTTCCCGAGGATCCTTCCTCCCCAATTCAGGTCATTCCTCCCTCTGAAAACCTTATTCCTGTGGATAATGTTGTAGAACAGTTAGAGGAACTATTAAGGTCAAAACCCTCCAAGACTTCTGCTTCTTCTGAAGTAGTCACAACCACTGCAATAGTTGCCCTGCCCCCCTCTGTGTGGTTGACTACGATGATAATTTACACCAGATTAATGCCCTTCACAGAGAATTAGTAGAGGTTTGGCAGTTGCAGAAAGCCAGGAAAAAAAAGAAACAAGCTGCTCTTGATCCACATGGAGGTATTGTTGTCATCGAAGCTGGGAGCTCTTACTCCTCTAAAAGGGATTCCCGTACTAGACTTACAAGGGGAAGATCCAAACAATCTCATCATGATTAATTTACTTTGCTGGAACATAAGGCGAGTGGCTCACCCACTCTCCTTAAAAAAACTCCTCCATCTCAACAGAAAACACAAGTTATGATGCATTGCTATCCTTGAACCTATGGTTCATAAACCTCCTAAACAAATTCCATGGTTTTTCCCATCATTACAACTGTAACAATAAAATATGGATCCTTATCAAGAAAGAAATTACTTGGTCTATCCTGTTGGAACACCCTCAGCTTGTGCACTTCAAGATTGATGCTGCTAGAAAATCAGGTCTCATCACTGTGATCTATGCTAGGTGTAACAAAAATGATAGAACAACCCTTTGGAAAGATCTTATCTACATTGGAAACAAAATAACCTCCCCTTGGTTAGTGGGAGGAGATTTTAATTGTGTTTCTGAAAGAACTAAAAAAAGAGGGGGAAGTGCTTCTAACCTCCTCAAGATGACACAATTCAGTGACAACATCAAAGCTGCCAAACTCGTTGATCTTAGATTCCAAGGAGACTGCTTTACCTGGAAGAGAGGACAAATTTGGGAAAGATTGGACAGGTTTTTGGCCAATGATCTATGGTTTTAGGAATTCTTAAATACCTTTGTACATCACTTACCCTTAGTAGGGTCAGATCACAGACCTTTGCTTATTTCCATCACTGCCAACCCACCTACAAGTCATAACTCTTTCAGATTTCAAAACGTGTGGACTGACCACTCTCAATTTCTAAATTTAATTAAAGAGCATTGGAAGATGTCACAATAATCTAATCCCCTTATTAGACTGTGGCAATTGCAGAAAAAGATGGCCTATTATCTTAAGCAATGGAATTGGCACTGGTTTGGGAATGTTTATGAAGCAGTGGAGAATGCTAGGAAAAATCTGGCATTCTTGGAAGCTGAAATTGGGACTGGTAATTTTAGTGAAGCTGGACTGTTGGAAAATGCTGAAAAGGTTCTTTTGGCCACTGAAAGATTGGAAGTGTTTCTCAAACAGAAGGCTGCAATCAAAAGATTTATGGGAGGGGACATGAATACTAAATACTATCATGCTTGTATCAAGTACAAAAGGAAATGTAATAACATTCGTAAGATTCAAGATGCTCAAGGATGTTGGATCAACAATTATGAGGATATTGCAAGGAATGCTGTAGAATTCTTTCAAAATCTCCCAACTTCACCTCATTTTACTTCTACACCTGTGGATCCTCAATTCTTCTAGGAAGAACTTATTTATACACAGGAACTTCAACTTTTTTCCATTCCTACTGAGTCTGAAATCTGGGAGACCCTTAGTACAATTGATAATTCCAAAGTTGCTGGTCCTGATGGATATACAGCTACTTTTTATAAAAAAAGCTTGGCCCATTATCAAGGATGATGTGGTTAATGCTATCCAAAACTTCTTCAGTGATATCCCTCTCCCCAATTACTTTTCTTCCTCCAGCTATGTCATCATCCCCAAAACTATTATTTAACTTAACTAGAATCAATATAGACATATTAGTTTGACTTCTGTATTCAGCAAACTCATCAGGAAAATCATTGTGGCAAGGTTACGACCCCATTTAAACCACCTAATAAAATCCAACCAGATTGCATTTATCAAGGGCAGATCCATCTTTGAAAATGCTTTACTGGCACAGGAGTTACAACTGGATATTGATCATCACTATAGAGGAGGAAATCTCATTTGCAAATTGGATCTGAGTAAAGCTTATGATACTATTCAATGGCCTTTTATTCTTGAAATTCTCAATGCAAGGAGTTTCCCTTTAGAGTTATGCACCCTCATCTCTACATGGTTGCAATTCAATTCACACTCCATCTTGCTGAATGGAGCCTCCCATGGTTTCTTCTCTGCTACCAGAGGGGTCCAGCAAGGAGATCCACTCTCCCCATCTATTTTCATACTTGCACTGGACTATCTTTCCAGAATGCTGAATCAAGCTCTCTCACAGAAATCCTATGCCAGATTTCACCATACATCTACTATGGAGGTCACACATTTGATGTATGCAGATGACATCATTATATTTTCCCAAGCCAACAGAAATGTTGTTAAGCTTCTACACAAAAGTTTGTAGAACTTTCAAGATATCTCTGGTATGACCTTCAACACTTCTAAATGTCAAATTCTTTTTAGCAAACTTACTAATCTTGCAGCTGGACAATGGATTGGAAACTTTACTGGGTTTTCCACTGCTACTCTCCCTCTTCATTATCTTGGGGTGCCACTTATCAAAGGTAGAACCAAAAGGACACAATTTGATGTTGTGCTTACTAAAATCAATGCTCAACTCAACTGCTGGACAAACTCTTTCCTCTCCAATGGTGGAAGAATTACACTATTAAAAAGCATTCTCACATCTTTCCCTTCATACATCATCCAAGTTACAAACATGAAGAAGTCTACCCAGTTATTAATTGAAAGAAGCTTCAATAGATTTGTCTGGGCTGGACAAAGGAACCAATTACATTGGGCTAGCTGGCAAAAATCTACTAAGCCTACCATTGCTGGAGGCTTGGGTTTCAAAAGCTTAAATCACCTGCAACAAATAAGTATGTGCAAACTTTGGCTTAATTTCAGAATGCAGAATTCCTTATGGGAAAAATTCAAAACACTGTAAGCACTCCCACCCTACCTTGGTAGAAAGAAAGGTGGGGGACTCACCCATTTGGATCAAACTACTCCAAATCAGACAAAAGGTTGCAAACACATTTCTGTGGGATCTTGGTCAAGGCAAAATTCATTTCTGGCTTGACTAGTGGTGCCCCAAGATTTTCTCACACCCAGACCAGCAAATTTTGATCCTAACCTGCTGGTGTCTAATTGTTGGAATGGAGACTCCTGGTAAGTGGCAAAACTGCTGACTTTGCTTGATCCAACAGCTACTGCCTGTATCACTAAAATCCCATTCAACAGAGAACATCTAGATAACTTAGTGATTAATGTTAGTAAGCTTTATAGCATATCCAAAGCTATTTATTCTAAATGGTACAGCTGGGAGGAAGTGCAATGGGGTAAAACTATTTGGAACAAATATCTCACCCCTTCTATGTCTTTTCTAGTCTGGAGAACCTTCCACATGCTTCTCCCTGTGGATGATATTCTCAAGCTTAAGGTACTAAGAGGACCTTCAAGATGCCATCTGTGTTGCAAAGCTGAAGAATCAATTTCCCACTTTTTCTTTCAATGTATGTTCACACGAAGGGTCTGGTCAGAACTGGCCCAAGAGCTGAAGATAAATCTCTTGCATCTGGATTGGGCTTCCCTCCTTCATTTATGGAATACTTGAAATAATGTTAATCTGAGCATCATCCCATTTATGTTCACTTGGTTCACTTGGATGGCCAGAAAAAAAGCCAAATATGAGGACAGTACTCCAAATGCTCACCTAACTATGTTACATTGTAAAACCTTCTTAACCAAGCTTATTAAACATAAGGGATTCCCTGAAATGTTCTGTAATACCAGTCCTTCTACACAAAAATCAGTAAAGATATCCAAAGTTTTTTGGATTAAACCCATTCACCCTTGGATCAAAGCCAACATAGATGGGAGCTATAATGGGTAGGGTGCTAGATTTGGAGGTATCTTCAGGGACTACACAGGCAGCAGCAAGTTGCTTTTCTACAGTCCTATGCATGACCAAGATGCACTTGAAACTAAAACAACTGCTCTTTTGTGGGCACTCTACATTGCTATTCAGATGAAATGGTTTTATATAATGATTGAAATTGATTGTTCTTTGTTTCTCCAGCTGGTTGAAGGATCCTTATCTCCTCTCTGGTACATACTCTAACTGCTCAAACCCATCCAGGAACTTAAAAAACAGTGTCAATTTCAGCTCACCTTCAATTACAGAGAAGGCAACAAAGCTGCTAACTGGCTAGCAAGAGTTGCAAGTCAATCTAATGCCACTTTAGTCTCCACTACTCCCTCCCCTTCTCTTTCCTTTTTATTGAAGGGTGACCTCTTACAAGTCCCCTATCTCAGATATCTCAGATA
>NEWO01000935.1:34544-84215 GCA_003013225.1 Phalaenopsis aphrodite
TATGTATGTATACATACATATATGTATGTATATAACGGCCATTTTTCCAAGCAACAATGTTATTTAAAAAAAAGAAAAGAAAAGAAAGTATAATTTTTTTATTCTAAAATATTGAGCTCTTGGAGATGTCCAAATTGATGACAATTTCTTTGGGGGTCTTTTTTTCTTGGTAAATAATTCTTTTTCAACATATTAAATAAGGAAGGCTTTGGAATTATTGAGGATGTTAATATTCAATTAGATTTTTTCACAATATTTCTTGACCACATAATTAAAGTCAATCTGTCATTTTGGATTTCACATCTTGCTTTGATAGTAACTTATAATACATGCATTCATACATACATACATTTGTCAACGTTCCGATTTAAAGTCGAGCTGGGGCCGGCTCGAAATCGGCTCGTGGCTCGTAATGTTCGATTTTGAATCGAGCCAGCCAGCTCAAAATTGAATTGTGCTCGATCTTGCTCGAAATCGAAGTACGCTGGCTAAAATTGAGTTATTTGGATACGTTTCAGCATGGAATTAGCTCGATCTGGCCCAAGTTGAGTTATTTGTATCTTTTATAACTCAAAATTGACTTCTGACTTGTTATATTACATTTTACTTAGCGCTATATATATAATTTTTAGAAATAAAATACTATGAGCCGATCTAGAGTCAGTTTGAGTCAATCCATGTATGGCTCGAAATCAGCTTGAGAAAAATTCAATCCAAAGTTTTGACTCATAACTCAGCTCGTTTATTTCAATCTGATCTCGATCCGAGCAAAAAATTGAATCGATGTTCAAGCGACTAACGATCTTGTAGCTAGATTCACAGCCCAACATACATGCATACAATCATTTCAGTATGTATGATAGATTTACCCATGGAGTGACACATGTACCACAAACCGTAGCCTACATGATACCACCACCATTGCTCACATTCTATGCCTGTCCCTACACTTCTTTTAATCCCTGTGTGTCAAGTGTCACATGATGCATGAATATTGAGCGGTTGGGGATACACACATATTTTAAAGCATAATAAAATGTGCTTCATTTTTTATATGATATATGTAAGTCTTGATTTTTTTAAGATATAAACCATCTAGGCAAGTCATTCACACTATAATGGACACCATATAGTGCAAGCACGACCCTTCATACTTATCGTGAAGGAAGATCACAATTGAAGTCTGGGATATGTGATTCAAGGACTTCGAAGTAAACCCTAAACAATAATCCTAAGCTATATAACTATGTCCATCTAACTGATCGATGTTCTTGATACAAAATGAGTTCTCTTGGTTATCTGAGCAGCATTCGCAGATTAGGCAAAATTTTGAGATTAGAGGAACAACCCATTTGTACGATATGTTCACTGACATAGGCAAGACAGATGAGAGATCTCTATGAATTGAGAGACATCTGGACCAGATATACAAAATTTGAACCTCTCATGTCCATATAGGAAGGAGCAAATATTACAATTTGCGTTTAGAGTCTAATAGTGAGCTGTCACGTGTCAAGTAGATCCATCGCAATACACTAGGTTTACATACTTTTCGGTAGTTGGTTTAACATGCACACCACAAACTTCTTATGTATTTATGTAAAAGACCGTAATTTTGATACTTATATAACACTTTAATGTCATAATCACATAGAAAACATATGATTTAATTTAAAAAAGTTATATTATTTGAAATTTTTATTTGATTCATGTATGTAAATCCTCCTTACCTTTAATTCTACAATGATATTATTAAATTATAATATGAATGATTATATAATTACTATCATTGTTATTATTGTAATTATAATAGTTTAGGTGTTAATTATCTAAATAAATAGGAATTGTATGGTATAATGTAAATGCACCTTATTATTATTATTATTATTATTATGAGTAAAATATGGAACTCAATCTTTGCTCAATTAACCACAAATATTTAATTTCACATTAAGACATTCTACAAAGAAGCAAATCACATTATTAATCACTTTATTACTACCCCTAAAACAAAGATTTAGATAATATCAAACAATTAACCATAGTTTAACATGTGCTTAAGATTTCTAATCTTTTTATAATTAGTAAATTTAATTCTTGTGTGTAAATGTGGCTAACTTTAGAGCTTTGATAACATAATTAATTTAATTAAGGATAATTTTGGGACAAGGAAAGAGACAAAGAGGGAGGCAGCTAGGTTTTTAATATTATTATTATCTATTTTTAATTGCAAGTAATCACAATATTAATAATTAATTATCATGATTAACAAAATTAATATCACTTTCTTGCTCTTGATTTGTGAGTACTAATGGATGACCTTTTACCCTTTCTTGATCAACAATTTTGTTTTATTATAATTTCAGAGTATATTTAATTAAAGATATTAATAGTTAATTATCATGCTTTATGTTGATTATTTTGTCAAAGTAAGGTTAAAATAATATATATAGGCCAGGGCACAACATTTAATGATTTTATAATCTTAATGTATTGATGAAGGGATTGTAGAGGAAAGGGGGCTTAGATGCTAAAAAAAAATTATTTGGAGACTAAGTTGAGGAGTAGATATGATATTAATATTTATGATTAACTAATTAATATGTGATTAATGGAAATGATAATGTATATAAAAGTAAGCTAGCTTATTTAATGATATTGATGAAGATAAATATATCTAATTATTTTCATCTTGTTAATACTTTTTAGATTATCTTTAGTGTTTTTGCAATTAGACATTATTATTCATCCATAATTTTTGGAAAATTTTAATCATGCAAATGATAGTCATAAATCTATATCTATTAAACTAGAAAATCTCAACGATAGAGAAATCTTAAGCTTATCTCCATATAATTTTCCAGCACACACATGAACTAGAAAACCTCAACGGCAGAGAAGTCTTAAGCTTATCTCCATATAATTTTCTAGCACACACGCGATTAGAAATATAAGAGACAACTACATTTTTTACATAGAAAAACTCTAGAAAGTGAAAAAAAAAAAAACAGGGGGGTCTAGCCCAGTCAAAGTAAAAAAAAAAAAACAGGGGGGTCTAGCCCAGTCAAAGTAATCAATTAGAAAATTTAAAGTGGATATGTCCACTCGAAGATGAGTTTATAAAAACTGATGATCACAGATATATAAAAGTATTTGGTTTAACAGTCATATATGTGCTATAATAATTATAGTTGGTGGCTATTCTACTCTTCAGGTGTTATGCTTTCGTGGTCATGTCACTCTTCTCTTCTCCTCTTCCTCTCAAATGATGAATGAGGGCCTATTCATAATTTTTTAGATGGGCACTTCATTAAATTTAGTTAGAATCTCAAAACATTCCATGGGAAGATTCATATTGATTCCCTTGCTCACATGTCATTTTTTTAATATTAAAATATTTTAATGACCTTAGAATTAAATGATAATTGGGCTTGCTGGATTCCTCTCCCCAAGCCACTTCATTTGATTATAAGCATACCAAATTTTGATATCATTTGACATTACAATTCATACGTCAATGTCTTTAACCACACTTCAAGTATTATTTGATCTGGGCTTATCTAGCTCAGGTTGGCTCACTTCTAATATCATTAGGCTTATATTGTCATGATGCTCAGTTCAACTATAAATATGTTGAAATGAGAGGTTAGATGACCTTGAATCTGAATTTAGAAGATCTATCATTCAAAATGCACCGAGATTCATGCCCAGACATATAAATTTCTTAGTGACTTATCAATATACATAGTTTTAGCTATTTTAAGTAAAATCTCTCTTCACATTTGTGTAGGTGATCCATGTGACATATCAATCATCAATACAAATTAACCACTCAATCCCTACATATCTATATATCTAACACATAAATTTTACTTTTTGCATGAATGTAATACTATAGAAAGAACTAGAGATATTAATGGAAATAAAAAAGAAAATTCTAAAAATTCAAAAAAAAAAAGGTTTTACCAAAAATAAGACCACTCATGATGTTTGGTATGACAACCCAAAAAAAAATCAACAAGGTAATATTTTGTTTTTATATAATAAAAATGCATATTGAAACTTTATTAATTTAAAATAAAATGCATGATAAACTTAAGCTAATTAAATATATAGTATTAAATTAAATATTTATAATTAGCTATGAGTAAGTCACAAAAATTTAATATATATATATATATATATATATTAAAATTTACATGTTAAATTCAAATATGTGAGGAGACAATATTTAGATATTTTTTCTACACAACTAAAATGCTTGGTTGCCTACATGCATCCAAAGCAAAAATTAATTTAGAATTTTATTTAAGAAAATAATTTAAAAAAAAAATCATGGGTGTCCATGATAATTAAAATTATCAAAAATAAATAAATTAATTAACTTTTTTTTTTGTCCCACACCGCAAATGTCAATAAAATTTTGGACCAGCCTATAATAAATTTAAGAAAAAGAATTTACATACCTGCCCACCTAATCCCTATGTATTTACATATCTAACATCTAAAGTTTCATATTTAACCATCATTTATAAATTTTAGAAATTGAAATAAAATTGATGGCTGATATGTAAATACATATGAATTGAAGGGCATATATGTAAGTCGCAACTCATGAATTGGCATGATCACTTGGCATGTTAGGAGGCAACGTCTAATTTAATTAAAGAGGATACGGTATGCAAAAGACAAAATTACTAATTAGTGAAGAATTGGGAAATTAATATAAATTGCAATCATTACACATTTTCTTAATTTATGGAGTCTTTAAGTCCAAGAAAAATCATAAAAAATCGTATCTATGGACGGCAACCATTTATTTATTTATTTATTTATTTATTTATTTTATTATTTATTTATTTATTTATTTATGAGGTCAAAATGGGACCTATCAAAAATAGAATTATGCATCTTCATTGTAGCTTCAAAATCACCTTCCATTTGGTAGCAATATTTCATGATTTAATATGTATAAATTTATGTCTATATATTTATATTTTATGTACTGCAAGGATGCTACATTCAACATGTGCAGAAGCCACATCTGGCCACTGATTCTCCTTGATAAGTATTTCTTTTTATTTATTTAAAATAATTTCTTCTTATAATTTAAGTATACTTTTCATTTTAATTCACTTAGAAAAAGAATTACTTTCCAATATTTAATAAAAAGGGGGCACAATTCCTATATATTTACATATTTGTTACCTAAACTTTGATATTTATATTAATACCACTTTGCCAATGCATTAGAATGTCTACTTCACTTTTAAAAAGTTAATTGTAACAATATTCTTCTTGTGGTATGAAAGAATTTTGGCTAAAAGTATAAAAATGTAAAGAATAGGTATTAGATATGTAAATTCTTAATGGCGTTTTTGCCCACCCTAAAAAATGATGATGTCGATGTAAATGCCCCTGATTTAAATCGTTCTTTCTTTGACGAAGTTTTCAATTTTTTTTTATTTTTTGAACGAGTTTCTTATTTTAGTTGCGAAGTGGGCTAATATTAAAATAATAAGAAAATTATGATTAATTTTTATATGATTATGATGTCATTATCTAACAATTAAGCTTAAGTTAGTTATGCTCGGTGATTAGGAGTACATGCATATAATTATAATGATCGAATTCGTCGATTTTGTCGACCTTATTTAGGTTTTGATGAGGTCAATTTAGAGCTGAAAATTTAATTGTATTAATTGATTAGCCCGATTTAGCCAAATAATTAAAAATACATAAACATATACCGCCTAATTCATATTTAAATATCTAACACATAAAGTTCAATTTTTACATATATGACGTCTTATCTATACATAAATGGTGTAATGCAATTCTTAAAAGTTGTGGTGGTGGTATTCTTAAAAAAGAAATTCACCTCTTCATGTATGGATTTAAGAGCACCAAAGTTATATATGTAAATATGTAAGTTCAAGAATGAGATATGTAAATACATAAGAAATGTAGGCTACATATGTAAATTTTTCGAGAGGTATAAATAGATAGGAGTTGGGAGGTATGTATGTGAATGCCCCTAAATTTAAATATTTTTAAAAAAATCCCTCATAAAATTTTTAATGATGTTTCATTTTATATAAAAAATATTTATTTATTACATTTTAATTATATGGTTATTTTTATAAATAAATAAATATTTATTTATTTTTCAAATCTTTGCTCGAAAAATATTTTGTATCGTATTTAAATGAGTAAAAAATATCATATATCACATATTGATGTTAGATGTTATAATTTATTGAAAATTGGTTGATGTTAGTTGAATATAGCAGGATTGCAGTATTGCAATTTTAAGTAATTAAGCGTGTGTGTGACTATATCTGTATGTGTGTGTGTGTGTGTGTGTGTGTGTATGCGCCGTATACTTAGATCAGTTGGTCGAGCATTTGCACATCGGTTGTAAGTCTCCTCTGGTCTGGGTTTCGATTACCCCGACTGCAGAGTTTGGTACTCGAATTATAAGTGCATGAGGGATGTTCGGGGCTCGTATAGCCTCCGGTCATTCGTGTGAGAAGAGAAGAATCATATGATAAATGGAGACCAATGAAAGAAGAGAGAAAAATTTATAGGAGTTTCAACTCTTCTAGAGGAGGAATCCTCCCAAAAGAAGCCCTATAACACATGATGGCCACATCTATTAATAAGTTGGTATGTCCCGAGGTGCACTAGATACAACAATACACAACAAATAAAAGGAACATTGTACAAGGTTGGTTGACCGAGAGGGTTTGCCTCCAAATGTCGCCAATGATTTGGTAAAACTAGTGTGTTTATCTGTCAAACCAAATTGTCTACATATTGGGTGGTTGGTTTGTTTGGTATGGCTGTCATGCTAAACTAGTTGGTTAATCTGGCAAGTTGGCCTGTAAGTTGATTTAAACTCTGTTTAAAAGTTTATAATTGTGCATATTTAGTTCCACAATTCTCTTGCATTTTTTGCTGGGGAACTCAAAAAATAATAAGAGAATAGGCTTATGAGCGAGAAGTGATTTGTTGATCAACATGCATGATTGATTGTGAATAGCGCTTTGAACATGAATGATGAGCCTATTTTTCAATGAGTGGGAGTTTCAACGACATGCTTTTGGTAAAAAGTGAGAGAGCTTGTTCATTGAAGAAATAAGCTTCTTGCATAACTATTGTTATAATTTGACTTGATCATTTTTTTGGATTATCATAGATACCCTTTTTGATGAGTGGGCTTAAGAAACTAGAAAGAGTGTGGAGATTACAAGGCTTCATGTTACCTAGGGGGTTAATTCTAGCACTTCTTTGTTGAGAGAGGTAGTCTAAGAAATCCATGCGACAACTCAGGCATCTCCTCAAATGGATGTAGAGGATGAGAGCTTGAAGCGATTTATTCAAGGATGATGAACATAAGAAAATTTTAGGTGAATTTCTTTTTTTGATATATATATATTTATTTCTTGCCAATATTGAACTTCTCCGATAAAAGTATCAGTGTTGGTTGCTTACTTCTTAGAGAATAAACTCATTGAGAGTGGTACTGACTGATCTCATCTTCAACTTGATTGGTTGAGCTCTAGGGTCAACATTGATTCTATGACATGAGAGATCAACACTTGCTCATAACATCTCATTAGTTGACCAGCAAATATCTCTATACATGCAAAGAGTTGTAATCCATTTGCTTCTTAACCCTGCATCAAAAGATATCTTTGCCAAAATGTTCTTCTTGATTCTCCTTCGACGATGATAATTTCTTTGACGAACTCGTTGGTCTCTAGGTTGCTTTCCCTTTGCATATCAAGTTGTAGGATCTCCCTTTGTACAATCTCTATAGCTTCATGAAGCAACTTTGAGGTTGTATTAAATCCATCTAATAGTAAATAATTCTCTACCTCACATAAATTTGATAGTAAAGTGAAAGGTAATCAACAAGGGTTGGCCAAATATTGCATTGTACATAGCTAGCATATTAACTATTACAAAGTTGGCTATGGCTATGAATTATGTATATTATTCTCCTCAAGTGATAGGTAAGGGTTTGACTCTTATGGATTTTTTTCATTTCTCTAAAATAGCCAAACAAAGAACCTGATGTGGGAATAAGGTTTGAAGCCCCTAAGCTTTGTCGTAGACACCACAAAAGAGGATTTTTACTAAACACTTTGTCTATTGGATGTTGTCAATTGTATAGTTTATAATTAATGGCGTGACCACAATTATGTCTTTATTTAGTTCTCTATTTATAAGGAGAACATCTCTAGTGAAGATAATGGGTGGATGGCTATTCCTTTACGGCTAAGAAGAACTCACCAAATAGATTCTGTCGCACCAAATTTGTTTGTTTGAGACTTGAATGGTGGGAATTTTTTGCCCCATTCCCTCCAAGGATGGTGATGGATACTCCAATAATGTTGATGATTTAAGGTAAAATAGATTCCTTCTTTATTAATTGAATTCCTAAAATACGAGTAGTCGTCTATGTCTTGATTGTGATCCTTGTGATTTACAAAATACTTTCTTGAGTCATGTGTATGACCTCTAGCTTTCATAAGTGTTAGTCTCGAGAAGTAATCTTTATCTTGAATGGCTTCAATGATTTTCTCATCGAGACTCTCAATGGAGTTGTTATTGATAAGTAGTGGGGGTTGTGACATATGCTCCATCCGACGATCAAATCACCCTTATTAAAATTAGTTCGCACCTCAATAAGATAGACCAACATTTCTCAAAGTTTCCCTCGCCCTTTGCTCAAAAGTGCAACTTTCAACTTTCTAATTGAAGGATTAAAAAATTTTCCATAGGAAACCCCACTCTATGTGCTTTGTAGCGAATTGTACTTTTCCATGAAGATATAATTGCTAGCTAGCTCTAATAATTTAACTAATATTATCAGTCCTTGTAACCCAAGAGAGTAGTGAAATGGGCCTTCTCTTAGACCCTATGCTAGGGAGGCATGAGCAACTAATGCTTTTAGATATCTTACCTCTAACATCTCCCTCTAGAAGCAAGTTATAATACTCTAAATGGTTCTTCTGGCTCTTGAAGAATTTGTAACATAGCTTGACGAATTTGTAACATAGCTTGCAAATTCTGTTGTGGCTTCTAAGTGTTGGTGAATTATGCAATCAACATGCACTTGAACTTAGCAAATGAGATTATTACCCAAAGCAGAAGGTTGTAAAATAGACAAAAGGGAGACTTCATGAGAGTCATAAAAAATAAATGGCATTCGAGAGTGTCATTAAGTCGTAGTAGACATAATGCTGACTTGAATGATGTTACAAGGCGAACAGGATCGAATCTACTTTTATAAGATTCCCAAGTTAGAATCTTGAACTTCTCTAGCGACTTCACAGTCACATTTATTTTTTAGCATTCTCCAACTGGCATCTCTTAACAAATAACTTCACTTTCCCTCTCTCCCTCCCATAGTTAAAAGGAGAGGAATCTACACTATCGGGGTAGGCATTCTCTTGGCACGAGCTTCAAAACTTCCTCGATCTTCACCATCATCTTCTCATTTAGGTCATTCTTTTGTCACACAATGAACTCCTTAGTGCATTCCATATCGTTTGAATGAACTTTGTGGCTTTATTCTTTGTGCAAAACTCTATGTCTAGTTTAAGATAGGGCCCATACTCACAGTACCTTCGAGGATCTTAGGTCCTATATAACCTAGGAATGAACTACTAGAAGGTAAGAACCATAGAAAAGATATAGACCAAAGGAAAAAGAGGAAATTCCTACATGACTTTTATTTCTATGAAAGGAATAGCTACAAGGGGTTTGTTTTCTTTGAGAGAAGTCCTATCAGAAGAATACTATCAGAAGAAGCCCCTTATACCTCATGACAGACACCTCTATTTATAAATTGAGCTGGCCCGAGATGAGCTACAAATAATGCTTCACAAGAAATAAAATGTACATTGTACAAAATACATAACAAAGCACATAACATAGCAGTTGAAGGTGTGACCCTTTTCTGGTCACCTTATTCAGTTGTTCGGCCCTTGAGGAATACTGACCAAACAAATCCAACTTGACAAAGAGAATTCACCTCCAAATATGCCAGAGACATTAAAAAAAACTATTTTTTTTAAAGAGTTGTAATCATTCCCTTAATCAAAACAATTAAATGAATTGTTAGGACATCCTTAACTAATTAATATGATTTTTTTATACAATTATCATATATCATATTAATTTAAAGTATCATTAGGCATATTGCCCGGTAACAAAAAGGGGCTGCCATTTATTCCTGTAATATATCATACAATTCTAATATATTTGTGTATCAAACACCTAAATATTCATATCTAGGTGCACATCACTCAAATCTTTAACATCACATCAAAAATACCACCATCATTATACTATCTTTTTAAATATGAAATACACATTTTCATGCATAAATTTATGATACCAAAGTTTTATAAGTGTAAATATCAAATTTTGGGTGTTAGAACTGTGAATAAATAAGAATTGTGTTGTATGTATGTAAAAAATTCCCTGAAAAGAGAATCTCGCAAAAAATAAATATGGGTTAAATTACTAAAATTGCATCTAGAAAACAGAATTTATTTGCAAAATTATTCACAAATCATATTATATAATATATATTATATGCCCTCTAAGTAGCAGCAAGAGATAAAAGCAAGCCCCCAACTAAATTCGAATTGCAGGGCCTTTATAAATACCTCTCCTTATAACAAAGCTATCAGGGGGCTGACACTCTTCCAACCAAGCTACTTCAGACTCATCTATTCCATCAATAACTTCTCCTGAAGAACCCAACAGGAACTTTTCAAGCTCAAATGGATGAGAGAGGAAAAAGAGAGAGAGTAGAGAGAGAGAGAGAGAGAGAGCTTGCCTATGTCATCTTTTCTCGGTGTTTTCTTGAAATATGAGCAGTGTCTTCCATCTTCCGAAGAGTAAGGGGGGGATAGAATGTCGAACAGAGCGCAGTGAGTTATTGCTCTGAAAGAGTGAAGGTTGCCACCGCTTGTAGGATAGAGAACGGTTGTCCCACAGGGAGCAGACATTTCTGTGTCTCTAACCAGTTTTGCTGGTCTTGCTGAGATAGAAATTTCAATTTTAAGAATAACATGTCCTTACTTGTATACATATATATGTATGTATATGTATATGTGTGTGTGTGTGTGTGTGTGTGTGTGTATATATATATATGTGTGTGTGTGTGTGTGTGTGTATATATAGGGATAATTACATAAATAGCACCTGAAATATTGTTATTTACAAAATAATTAGCTAGGTTGTGTTTTTGAACTATAGAACTCAGGTATTTATGAATGCTGCAATTTAAAGCCAGAATTACAGTTTCAACAACAAATATCTGCATAACCTGCACATTTAAAATAAAGTTGCAGATAAGAAGGAAGGGAAACTCACCTTTGGTTGGATCAAAGGCTCCACCCATATCAATCCAGTCGTATGATGTCCCGTGTAAAGTGCCATAAAGAAGCTTGCTTAACACGGTCATCCCTGGATGATTATGGAGGGGTATTACAGATGAAGGAGGCATACAAAATATTCCAATCTACAAAATGTTTAGAAAGAAATCAAAATGTGGCTTAGATCAAAATATTTTCTTAGACATCAGCATAAGAAATCATAAGATATCATAAAACTTACGGAGAAGCAATCACATTCGTGTATATGCAAGTATTTTATCGAAGACGAATAATCGTTGCTCCCATTAGAGCTCTTTTTCCCATTTGAAGAATTTGGCCCTTTCCAAGTTCGAACGAGTTGAGCCTCTTGTTCGAGACCGACGTTCGATGGTTTGATCTCATCTGCAGTTATGTTGCATCCATATTAAAAGAAAAAAAAAAGTAAGCTGGAATGGGAACTTTTGTTCGACATATTCGTCTCAAAAAAATGCTTATAATCATAGGTGATTCACAACGATGGATGGGCTGAAATCAAATTTTATAAGGGGCGTCAACATACATACCACCCAATTCCTATGTATTTACATATCTAACACCTAAACTTTAATTTTTACATTTATAACACCTAAATCTTTCATATCAAATCAAAAATAATACTACTATAACTTTTAAAAGTGAAACATACATTTTCAGGCATAGAAAATGTGGCATATAAGCAAAAATTGAAGTATAGAAGTTAGATATGTAAATGCATAAGAATTGAATTATATACATCTAAATCTTCCATTTTATAATCACATAATCAAGCAAGTGTCACTCATGGATGATTCTTTTGCACTACCGGCAGTAAATTTCCAGCACAGTAACACATTATTCATTTTCATCCGTATCATGAAACTACTTCGAGCTTGCTTCTGTTTAGGACTATACAAAACGTTTGTTAAGCGTGTCCTAAAATGAAGATTTACCATGAAATGGAAACAAGGTTAATAACTTCAGCATATACTTGTAAATTACTTGATCAAAACCATTTAGCATGGATCATAACTGTAAGTTTATGAGATTTGATTGAATGGTGAGCCTAAGCTTTTTTTTGGGGGGGAAATGAGAAAAAAGAGAGTTAAAAAATAAATGATTTTGTTATTACAATTTTTTTCTCTTGCACTGAGGCAAAACAAAATAATATGTACATAAATAGGCATAGAAATAACTACCGAGATAAAAACAAATAAATAAATAAACTAGTTTTTAATTTTAGAATAAAAAATTCACTACATAGTTGAAAAAGAATGTTGTTGTCCACAGATTATAGATTTTATCAGTAAAAAGCAGTTGTCCATGAATAATTGGGTTGCTATAGATGGATAAGAGCAAGCCATGGATTCAGGATTCTTAGAACATTTTCTCTAAAGCAAGGTTGTTTATTTAGATCATATCGAAATTGTTGATTACATTATCAAAAAGCCTAAGTAAAGCCTCGTAAGGAAAACTCTAATTTGAGAGTTTTTTAGAACATATATTAGTTGGGTTATTCCATTTTTAAATTTTTTAAAGATGAAATATCGGTCTAGTTCAGTCCTGCCAAGATGGATGGTATGTTTCGTAATACTCATGGCAGCTTGGTTTTCAAAGTACAGATTTAAGAAATTTTTTTAATAGTGACAAATGTAACTTTGGGTGATCAAATTATCAAAAGGTGTGAACGCTTTAGATATCTCGGGGCTATTGTTCAGAGTGATGGTCATATTGATGAAGATGCTATTAGTAGAATTCAAATTGGTTGAAGTGGAGGAATGCTTCAGGCCTATTGTGTGATAGAAAAATACCGCTTAGCCTAAAAGGAAAATTTTATAAGATGGTGGTAATACCTGCAATGCTATATGGCGCTGAATGTTGGCCTTTAAAAGAGAAGCATAAAACTTAAGTTTTGCACTTAGAGACAAAATGTGAATTGAATATATCTGTGATATGGTTGGTGCATCGCCAGTGACTAACAAAATTAGAGAGGGGTCTTAGATGGTTTGGTCACATTAAACGTCGACCTCCGACTTATGTTAAGAAAGGCAAAGGTAGACCTAGGACGACTTGGGCATATTGTATAAAAATTGATCTTAATTTATTAGAATTAAATGAAAATATGACACTGAATTGAACGCAATGGAGAAAAATATGCTCTTGTTTGTAGTCTAATTCTAAGATATTTTGCCCGTACTCCTTCACAAACACCAAGCTGATGCTATTGCTTTTCCATACAATAGTAGTTTAATTCTAGTTCTACTATGTATTCAACTTCAACATTGCCTCTTGAGGCCACATTTACTTCTCCAAGCAACCAAGTTTTCCCATACAAAATTGCAATAGCCAGAAGTGAATCTCCAATATAAAGCATCCCCAACCCAATCAACGATCTATGAAAATTTGGAGAGACTTGTGTGATAAATTTGCATTTTCCTGGAGTCATTTTGAGGTGTGCCATAAAAAGCTGCCACTGACTTCCATATAGACTTCAATAAGATTGTCCGAAAATTGGCTTACAACACTGGCAGAATCAAATATCAAGATAGGTAATAAAGAGATAGAAAAGGGTTTGCACAAAAAACCTTCATCAACGAATGTGTTCTTAGTGGTGATCCCAATTTTCTTTACTGAATCGATTCGAATTTATGGGAATTTGCATCCAAGATTTCTTATTTTTTGAAATGGATTAAGAAAATACTACTTTCGAGAAATAAAAATACCTTTCTTTAGCTGTGTTACTTTCACGACAAATAAGTATTTTAGAATCCCCACGCCTTCGTAGGAATAATTAAAACATTACTTAAAGAAAAAAAAAATCAAGTGAGTGTTATCACCAATCAGATTATCAGACCGTCCAAACTAAAATCATACAAATGGTAATGGCTTCTCTTGGAGAATGAAAATTAACACCTCTTAACGAACCTCGAAAATAACTACCTTCCTATTCACATAAATATGATATTGAATTACAAAACATATAATAACAATAATAAAGATTCTCAAAATCATTGAAGCAACATAATCTCAAACACTTCAAGAAATTAGAATTAGAAATAAATTTTAGTTTGGTTTCTAATAATAGCAGAAAATGCTACTAAATTATGCATCAAAACTAGAGCTCAAGAAGAGTCTGAGACATGGAAATATCACAAAGAATTCATATGTCGATATTTATAAAAAAATCCATATGCAAAGTCAATAATAAACACATTATTACGCTTCTCAACCCACTTGGAATATTTTTTTGTTTGGATTGAACTTTAGGGACCCTTAAAATATTATTTTAAGGAAACATCGATTGCCAGGACCAATAATGCCAACCAAGCTAATTAATTGTATAATTTGTGCTAATAAGTTCATAAAAAATTCTCATTTTTCAATACCAACTGTATAAAATGTATCCTACTATATCCTAATCGATCCAAAGGTCCTAATGATTCACCAATATCAAGTTGCTTGCCCATGTGTCACGACTATATTTAAATGTCATCACAGATTAAGAGCAACAACATCTATGTATGATTTCTTATGGTGATAAACCCCAATTTGTTTGTCTTATTCAATATAAAAAGAGTTGCTAGAGCTATCCGATCAACAACCCTTCCAATTGATATAACCCACATTTCAAAAACATATCACCAGGCCAACACAAAACTAGCAAACATATCAAAAAAAATAAATCTCACCGACATCCTTGCTTATAGCAAGCCGTAAAATCAACCAAAACCAATAAGAAGTAAAACCCAAATACATTCCCCTGATCTACTTGAGAAGCCTAAGAGAATAAAACCTATGATTGTTAATCACATAATAAAAAACCACCCTGCTTCTTCCTGCCGACACCGCACAAGGGATCTCCCTTTATTATTCTTCGATGGTCTATCAGGGCACACAACAGAAGGATTTGTTCGTTGCTCCTCTCCTCTTCTCCACGCAAGGCTTCCTTCGGCTCGATTGCTCAAGCTCAAGCATCCGCTCCTGCCTCCTCCTTCGCTTGACACTGACGGCGTAGTTGTTACTATTCTCCTTCGCATGCAAGCTCACCTCCTCTACACGAACGAAAGCTACAGCTTTTGTCTTCACCATAGACAAGCCGCTCTGCTCAATAGGTAAGTCATTCAACAACTTATAGAGCAAAATTTCACCACCTTGTCTTCTAAAAAATCCTCGCTTCATCTCCTCTTTATTCGGTTTATGACTCCTTGCCTCATCTCCCCTCTGCTCGACTCTTCATTTCCTCTCCCTTTCTTTGGCTCTTCAATTCTTCTCCCCAAATAACAGAAACGGGATATTACAATCTTCCCCATTTAAAAAAATTTGGTCCTCAAAATTTAAAAATAGACCACAAGTCATATCTCATTAAGCATATCAACATTAACTATCCATATGATAAAAGCATGAAATAATTTATTAAGATAAAAAATAACCACTATAAAGTAAAGGCCCGATACAGGGCGACTCAACTATATTTCGGATAACAACACATAGTTATTAAAGCAAGAATGCTAGGAAAATATCTTCATATAAGAAATTGTCAAACTCATCAGACCTCATCACCATCAACAGTAGTAGATTCTCCAAGCTCACAATGAGTAAGGGAATATACTCTAAAAATCGAACAGGTTGTCTTAGTTGACCATCGGTAGGAACTGAAGCTAAAGACTCTTATCATTTTCTGCCCACCTACAGTATTTTGTGAAGGAGCATCACCTGATTTATGATCTTCAGTCAGCGCTATTTTGGCAAAGAGATGGACAATATCTTGCTATATGAGCAGACTGCGAAACCACTAACAAGTATTTGAGTCCATCAAACATTCAACTTTATGTTGTCTTCCGCATTTAGCACAAGTGACTATAATATCCTGAATTGTACTTTTACTAACTCCACCCAAATTATTGTTAGATTTCTTCTCATTGGATCCTTTCGATTGATCTACAAGTTCACCTTCATCATTACTCTTCCTCTTATGCATCTACTTATGTTTTTGAGTAAGCTGATAGTCGATCTCCACTCTTATAGCTCGTTTCACTAATATTGAGTATTCATTAATCCCTAAAGAAACCAATGATTGTTTGATCGAATCATTTAATCCTGAAAGGCATCTATAACGCTTTACTTATGCGGTAATGATCAATTGTGGTGCATACCTCGACAATGCAATGAATTCCAATTTGTATTGCATGACTATCTTCTCTCCTTACTCAACTTGATGAATCATTTCTGCATCTGTTTTCGAGCAAATAGAGGTACAAACCACTCCCTGAATAACTTCACGAACTCCTCCTAACTAACCATCATATTAGGTATATCTCCTATCTTGTCCTAACAATGTCCAAGCACAGCCTATCGGCTTCTCCATCCAGCACAAACGTAGCTAACGGTGTACTTCTTTCATCTAGCCAAGCCATGCTATCTAGTATATTCTCTATTTTTATTAGTCAGTTCTCCGCTTCAATCAAGACTTTAGATCCATTGAACAAAGATAAATGCAGATCTTGAAGTATCTTCAAGTACTTATTAATAGCGACTGTATCACTTCTGATAAACTGTGATCTGAACTCTTGAACAATTGAGTCATCACTGTCATCATCTGGGTTAGGTCGCGTTCATATTTATGGTAGAATGTACTTCATTTTCTATCAGATTCTCTTCTATAATTTTGAATGTATCACTATGTCAGAATGAATATAATTATTAATTTGAGTTAACTTTAATTTTTAATTTTTATTATGATTAAAATTTTTTTTATTACTTTATTTGATCCTTCAACAAAACGTTTCTCTCATACCAAATTTATCAGGACCCAACCCAAAATCTAGAATTAAACAAAACGGATAAATGCGGTCAGACAGTGAGAAAATATTTTTTTTATATATTTATTAACTATAACTAATTATTAATAAATGAAAATCGCTAACCAGATTAACATAAAGCAATATATTTAAATTTACCTCGTTATTAGTTGTCTCCGTCGTCTATAAACATTTTTCCTTCTATCGCTCATCTTTTTAATCACTTAATTAAACATGAAATGATAATTTAAAACAACAGTAAACTAAATAATGTCAGCGAATACTCACTCCTAAACTGCATTAATACAAGAGAAAAAAAATATGTAATTGGTTTTTAATAAATCAATATAAACTTTCGATGCTATTCAAAGAATTTTACAATATCAATAACATATAAATATCATTACACACACACACACAACTGTAACAAGAGCATGATCCAAAAATTATTTAATATCAATATCTTTTTTCATATACATGCATGAGTGTCTTAACGTTCCACCGCTAGTACCATAAAATGATAACTCCATCATAGTAGGGCAAGAGAGATCTCCCTTTATTCTTCTTTACTAGCCTACAAGGGCATGCGGTAGCAGGATCTATTCATTGATCCTCTCCTCTTCTCCGCACAAGGCTTCCTTCAGCTTGATTGCTCGGGTTTGAGCGTCCGTACTTGCCTACTACTTCACTCGACATCAACGTCGCAGTTGATGCTTTTCTCCTCCTACGCACCAAATCCCCACCCTCTCTTCTTCCTTCACCAAAGACAAGCCGCTCGACTCAATAGGCAAGTCGTTCAATAATTTATAAAGCGAATTCACCTCCTTGGCTTTTCGACACTCCTCTCTTCATCTCCTCTTTATTCGGTTTTCGACTCCTCGCCTCATCTCCCCTTGCACGACTCTTCATTTTCTGTTCCGGCTCTTCATTTTCTCTCCCTCTTTAGCTCTTCGATTCCTCTCCCCCGATAACAGAAATAGGACGTTACAATGCGGCCTTCAATATTAAATGGGTGTGATAAACATGATTAAAATATTCTTCCATATCAAAAACTTATCTCTGATTTTGTATATGAATTCATGATTTATTTATAATTAAGCTGGGCTCACCTCAATAAAGAAATTGAGACAGCCTGAAGACAAATGAGCTCAAGCCCTTTTTAGGCTTGGGCTATACGTTTATTGTTTTGGGCCGAGTCAGTGGGGACATGCTCCAGTACCTCCACTGTAGCTAGGCCCTTGGGCCTATTCATTAGTACTAAAAGAACCTAAATGTCAAAAATAACTTATTAATTTTGACCTTTTAGAAGATGAAAATGAAGACCCTTTTAATTAACAAGAAAATAATCAACTTCCAAATAGAATAATTACAACAATTTCACACAAAGCAAATAAAAAGAACTCCAAAAAGCTAGTATGACCTATAATTTTCGATCTAGTTTCTATCATAAATAATCAACAAAACCGAATATCAAATATTGACTTCTTTATTTTACTCAAAGTTCCTTGTCAATAAAAGCTTTTTATCAACATAGCTCTTCCTGAAGTCTCTAATAGCTATAAAATGTCTACGAAGACAATTTGAAACTTTTTTTCTTCTTTAGGTGCGGACTTCATAAAAAGGGAGTCATCAACTTGCACTAAATGTACCCACTTTTCAATATATTTGAAGAATATGCCAAACCAAGTACAAAGGGATCATTTTACCTCATAAAGAGCCTTTTTTATTCTATAATTTTTGTGATTTTTTCTCTGATTATTCAATCTAGGAGAAATCTCCTTGTATATTTTCTCCTTTAGATCCTCATCTTAAGATGATGCAAAGGTCACTTCAAGTTGCCACTAAAGAGAGAAAATTTTAAATTGTGATGAATTTAGCAATAGGAAAGAGTCATTTGATAGCTAGTACCATATGATTGGGCATACCCTTTCGCAACAAGTCAATCTTTAAATTTATGCAAACTCGTATTTGTGTTCTATTTGATTGTAAAAATTCATTTCCATCCAACATTACTTTTTCAAGTAGAACTTCATAAACTTCTCACATATTATTCCTTGTACCTTTCTTCTGCTCGGGGGCCATGAGAGCATCATGAAACTTGTTTAAAATATGAATTTATCAAAAGAAATGACAAAAAAAACATAACAAAGCCATTTACATGAAATTATAGATTGAGTTTTCGATGTGTGAGCTCACCCCTTTTTCTAAGGAAATAGTACAACAAAGATTAGTATCATCATCTTTGGATCTTTTTTTTTTATCTATGTATCTTTTTCAAGGTTTAAAAATTGGACTGGACTTGTCGATTCAACTGATCCAACCGTGAACCAAGCATATGATCGGTATGGTTAACCTCAAGAACCGTTTTCGCATTGAAGTACAAATCGGTGTAAACCACCAATCGAACCAACAGGCCGATCCCAGTTATATAGAACTAGTGAGTCCAAATTACATATTTAATTATCTTTAATTCTCAATTAAATTATTAAAATTTTGAACATAAAACTTAATTTTAAGAATCATATTAAGTCGAATATATAATCATGAATTTTAAAAATCCTATAAATAATAATTAATTTGAGTTTTATGAAACTATTTATTACAAGTCCATCATCTAGGTGACTAATAAGCTTTAGCTAAAGAACTGTGTTTTTCTATATAAATAGTGAAACGTTAAGTTTTATTCACAATGTAAGACTTAAAAAATAGTGAGTGATAAAATATGAAATTGGCTGCAAAATGAAGAATTGAGTTGGGCTTTAAAAATATTAAATGAGTTGCATAATACAGGAATATTATAGTTAAATTTTAACTATTAAATGTTTTATATCGTAAACCCTTTATTCTTTTTAATTATTATAAATTATATTATTAGTACAATTTATATTCTCTAATAAATTAATTTAATATTTATATATTTATATTATATTTGTTTTTTTTTCAAATATCTTTAATATATATAAATATATACTTATCTATTTATAATACATAAACAATTATATCTTGATGAGCTTTATATCAAATTTTAAACTCATAATTATTAAATATATTACCTTTTTCAGTTGCTATTTAATTTTATCACATATTTATCATACATTTATACTATTGCTTCATTTAATTCATATTAAAATAATTTAATATTTAATACATCATCCGGTTCAACCCCTAATATAACTCCAGTTGAACTTCTGAACCTTAAACATCTCCTTGTAGTTCAATGGTCTGTAAGGTTTCACAACTTCGATATTTTTTCACCAATTTGCACTTCATTGGCCTTTGAGCTAGGTTCACATTCTTATGTGTTGGAGATATGTTTCCCACCTATTAGAGACATGAAGATTATTTTTCTCAAGTTGAGTGTATTTACGAAATGATGAGGAAGTAGTGAAGCTTCAATAGGTTGGATAAACTAATAAAGTTATGAAACAGTTTTCAATTCCTGAAAGGCTTTTATAGGTCGAATGACGTGCAACATAAAATGATCATTATCCACGGATTTGATGAGGACAGTGGATGACCAAATAGGTTCCTATCTATAAATTCCTATTCTTAAATTTCCTCGCCCTAAAATTCAGGTTTGAAATAAGATCAGTATTCAAAAAAGGTTACGTTCGTGAAGTTACAAATTTTTCTAATGATCAAATAATAGCATTTGTGCATTTTTTATCTAATTTGAAAGTGTCCAATAAATATATCCCTGATAGATTTACAATTTACTTTGTGTTGGTGCAGAAAAGAATGTGAATGAGATTAGACACCCAAAGAGTTTTATCTAAGCAGAATAAATAATTTTGATCTTAAGAAATGAATAGAGAAAGCTTGGAATAGGGGTTTGAAATTTAAGTACACTTGAAAGCAATTTATTAATGAGATACATATAGATCAACTTGTTCCCAGAGATATTTAAGAATATTTGTAGAGAATATTAGTGCTTTAACCACACCTAAAAAATATTTATTATCTTTCGTCAACCCATTTTTTGTTGAAATATTTAAAAAAGTGTCCTACTTCAACTTTTTTTTTTTTTGAGAAAGCATAAGCGAAACAAGTATAATCATCAATGACGATAATAAACAGCCACTTTAAAAAGATTTTAACTATATATAATCCCAATCCATCTCTATGGACTAAAGTAAAAGGTTGGGAAGCTTTATAGGGTTAATTGAATAGAAACTACAAGTGTGCTTAATCAAATGATAAATTTTGCATTAAAAGTCCTTTAAATTTTTGTTAGTTAATAAAGAGAAATTAACTTTTCAAGATAAGCTCGGACGCCCTAGGTGATCGTGCCATGGCCAAACATCATTATCATTATTTGAAATACAAGTTTTGAAGGATGCAGACCCATTGTATGAGCTCATACAGAAATAAAGGTCATTCTTTAGATGTTAGTTCCTAAAAATATCTTCATACTATCAATCATATTCCTCGAGATAATGCCCTCAAATTGGCAACGATTAAATGAAAAATGATTCACATAATTTGAATTGGGCGAGTTTGTTAAATGATCATATGATGAAATCTAAATTAGGCATTAAAAGCATAAGTGTCTTTGAAAGTGGCCCATCTGCAATCCGAACATCACAATTTTAATGGCATGGATCACAGTTGTGATAAATATTACGGTCTCTTATCACATGATCTCCCAACCACGAGCCTACAATCCTAGAAGTTTTCATCGCGCTTTGCAATAAGGGCGTCCAAGAATTGACCTCTTTGAGCAACCAAGCTTATTGTGATGATACACTGAAATAATGTTTTCCAGGCAGGAAAGTTGGTCATCAAAAATTTGTTGTACAAATGGCTAAATACAAAAAGGATAAAATTGTTGTGAAATTCTTTGCTGTTAGTTCTGTTCAATAAGATTCAATTTGGCGTTTCATCATAGATTTTTCATGTTTTGCGTTTGGAGTTTTCATTTTAAGATTCCTCTCTACTGTTGAAGTTATAGGCTTCTAAACCACTAGCTTCTTCATGATAGATGTCACCATCTTCATTCCAAGAGGAACTTTCACACATGCTTTTGCACTATTGTTAGATGAAGATTGCTTTTCATTGTTGTTAAATGACTCATCAGCCTCACAGGTTGCAAGGCTTTAAAGATTCTGATACCAACATGGAAATTAGAATGAGATAAGAAGGGTGTAGAGCATGGAAGATTTTATGACTGAACTTTATTCCTTTCTTATGTGTCAAGACGGAATAAATGGACAAATAACTATACTGTAAAAAACTAATATTTAATTCTACAATTTATAATTAAGTAAACGGCAGAAAAGGAATGTTACAGTTCATGAATTATTGAATTATTTCAGATGAAAAATTATTGTTCATGAATTACTGAGATGAAAGAGAGCTAACCATGCATTAAAGATTATTTCAACGGGAAGATTCTGATGAACAAATGAAAATAATCAAAATAAATGCAAAAAAAATATGCTATTAGTTTTACAATGCTCAAGTGCTGATAGTTTTAATCAAGAATTTAGAAGACATGCTAAGAAATTAAAAAAAAAAATAAAAGCATAGTCATCAATTAATTCCTGTGGATGGAGCACTCCAAATGAATAAGTAGATGTGATATGGTGTTGATACCAGAGTTAACCCAAAAAGCCAAACGGAATGATAATTTTATTGCTGAAATTCAAAAGGGATTACAAACATGATACTAAAAATAGGAAAAAAACAACAAAAACACAAAAACTCTAGGGCGAGGATCGACGGAGTTGGGTTGTGTGTCTAGATAGTAGAAACGGAGAACTGTAGGTGGTAGGGAGTGTTTCCGGTAGTGATGCAGCTGGACAGCGAACAGAAGGGCGATGAGAGAGTGCGGCAGCAAGCCAGAATTGGATTGGGATGGCTGGATAGCAAGCAAGGGATTGTGATACGACACGGAAGCAAGCAACAGCGGCTGGAAGGTAAAAAAATGCAGGAAGAAATAGCAAGACAGCTGTTCCGGGTAGCTGCAGCAGGGACGGAGTGGCCGGGAGCGATGTAGGAGAATGTGGAAGAGGATAAGGGAAGATAATAACCAACTCGGGAGAGAGATACACACGGGGACACCACCCAATCTCTCGAATACAGCCCTCGAATGGAGCATAATGGACGCCAGCGGTTCCTAAACTAAACACACAAAACTAAAAAAACCTAAAATCACATAAATAAGCCCCATGGAAAAGAGGCGGCAAGCCCACATAGAAGAGCAGGTCTAGACTGGTTAGGTCATAAGGTCTACAAATCAAGTTACTTATTTCTTTATGCATCTATGCTGAAGGCTTAAATTGGCATGACTTAGATTTGTAGATATTTCATCATTATAGTTAGTGATTTATTTAAACCTAATGTTTTTCTTATGTGGTTTTGCAACGTAAAAAAAGGAAAAGACATCCCATTAACAAAGCATAAGGTTTCATTCCATTACGATTAAAAAAAATAAGCCTTCTTGCAATAAACTAGCTGTCACCAACAAAATTATCCATTTGTTCAGATGGTTATCAATGTGCTACCAACGCCACGAACAGATTATCAAAATAAAAAAAATAGAGATATATCTTCTATTGCTCATACCCTGCATCCATACAGCATCATTAATTTTAGCAAAATAGAACAATTTTTGTCATATCTACGAGAAGCCATGCCATAGGCGATTCTTTTTAAACTTATTTTTCTTAATATCTGGAGCTTTAATGGATTTCATTATAAATAACTTCAGTACATTGGTTAAGGATAGCTCAATTAACATGCAACAAAAAAGAAAGAAATTATGAATAGGACATCATAGAGATTCCTTAAGACAAGATTCTTTGATGAATAGGACATCATGGAGATTCTTTAAGATATGATTCTTTAAAAAACTAGAACTAGAGATTTCGCTTTCCAAAATAATTTTGGGTATTTTCCATAAATACCAACCAATTCCTTTTTATTTTCATATCTAACACCCAAATTTTCCATTATTACATTTACATCACCCAAATCTTTCAAATCACACCAAAAATAATATCATTGTAACTTTTAAAAAGTGGTATACACATTTTCATGCATAAGTAAGGTGGTGAGTACATAAAAATAAAAGTTCACGTGTTAGATATGTAAATATATAGAAATTGAGTGGTATGTATGTAAATCTTCCAATAATTTTATGCATCACTGTATTCATTCACCATACTATATTTTTGGGATATACATAATCTCTCTTTAAATGCGGTCAAGGTATTATAGCTAACCATCAAAGCAAAAGTAAAAAGTTTTTTTTTAAAATAGACTATAAATATTATGACCAGTAAAAAACAGCTTCTATAATTCTTTCAAAATAAATCTAAACAAGCCAATCCATACCATGCCTCCCATGATTGAAGGGGTAAACTACTAACCGCAGAAGAATGAAAAGGATACAGGGATAGAACAGAGAATGGAAATGCAGAATATGAAGTAATGAAAACAATTAACCTTGTTACAGGGAAAGTTATTTCATATACAGATGAAGGCAGAGATAATATTCTTTGCGGGAGTTGGTTATGATATGGGTGTACCAGTGATGATGGGGAAGAGTGGTGGTCCTACCATACAGCAGATGATGAGAAGCACTACTGGAATAACTGAATAGAAGGTGCTGATATTACCCCCTCGCAAACTGAAAGATCTCATTTGAGAGCTGAAGCTTGGAGCGAAGAAGCTGAAAATGTTGCTTAAGTAGTGATTTGGTGAATATATCTGTCGTTTGATCCTGGGTATGTATATAGTGTGGTTGAAGATGACCAAACTGAATGTGTTGCCTTATGAAGTAATAATTGATTTCGATATGGTTCGTCAGGGCATGAAAAACTAGGTTGTTGGCGATGGTCATAGCTGACATGTTGTCATAGAAGAGTGGTGTTGATTGTTCCTGGAATGCCCAATTCAACAAGTAAGAGATGAAGCCAAATAAGATCTGCGGTTGCTGCGGCCAAAGCGCGATATTCGGCTTCCATGGAGGATCGAGCGACCGTAGCTTGTTTCTTGGTTGTCCATGAGATTGGTGTTTCACCTAAGGTGTAAAATCCTGTGACTTTCCGGTCAAGTGAGTCGGCAGACCAATCAGCATTGGAGTAGGTTTAAAGTGTAAGAGGAGCATGAGAATTCTGAGAGCCAATCCGATGGTGACTTTTAGGTAGTGAAATAAGCGTTTAAGGACCTAATAGCGATAGACGAGCGGGGCATGCATGGGTTGGCAAAGGGAATTGACGGCAAATGCAATGTCAGGGCGAGATATCGTGAGATATTGAAGGGCGCCGATGATATTCCTGTGTTTAGTAGGATTGTCAAAAAGTTATGAGCAGCAACTTCATACCTCTTTGCGGAAAGCGGAGTTGCTATCGGTTTGCAATCAAGCATGGATATGTCATGTAGAATACGATGAAGGTATTGATGCTACGACAAAGGCATAAAATCTTTCATGTGGTTCACGTAGATGCCCAAGAATTTATATACTCCGCCTTGAAATTTGATTTGGAAGGTTGATTGTAGCTGTTGTATAAGGCACTCGATAGCCTTGGTATCATCTCCTGCAATTACCATATCATCTACATAGATTAGGACAAAGAGTTTGTGTGCATTGGAGGAGGAGAGCAACAGCAATGGATCAGACTTGCTGATGTGAAAACCTCGTTGGATGAACAATGTAGAGATTGTGGCAAACCATTGACAGGGCGATTGTTTTAGGCTGTATAATGCTTTCTTGAGTAAATATACACGATTTCGAAATTTAGAATCATTGAAGCTGATCGATTGTTGCATATAAATTGTGTCTTCAAGAGTTCCATGCAAGAATACATTAAAGACGTCAAATTCGAGTAGTAGCCACTGCTTGTTAAAGGCGAGGGTGAAGAGAATGTGAAGAGTGGCCATTTTGACAGCTGTACTAAAGGCCTCGAAGTAATTGATGTTGAATCCTTGTTTGTAGCCTTGAGCGAAGAGGCAAGCCTTAGGTCGAGCCACCGTTCCATCAAGATTAAAATTTTGTGTGGTATGTCCAGCGACATCCGAGAGCTTCCTAGTTTGGTGGGAGGGGAACTAAATCCCATGTGGCTTGTGCTTGGAGTGCATGAAATTCCTCAAACATGGCCTTTCGCCAATGAGGTAATTTGAAGGCTTGGGTGAATGAAATTGGGGGTCAGAATTTTGTTGGAGTTGGTGGGAGAGGTTAAGCTTTTGGATAGGTTTTAGGCATCTTGTTTTTGTTCGGTTGAACATGGAATGGGGAAAGTGTGTTGGCGATGCAACAGCTAGGTCGGGCCGTGAGGAGTTGTGGTGGCATGGGGAATGAAGAGGGGTTGGGAAGTATTGTTGGTGTTACAGGAGTGTGGGATTTGTGGGAGGAGTTCAGGTGGTTGGGATGGTTGATGGAGGGACAAGTAGGAGTAGATTTGATGACCTTTGGATGGATTCGGGTGCAAAAGTAGTTTGACTGGTGGCTGTGTTGTGAGTGAGGCTTTTGAATGGAAAAGAGTTTTCATGGAATATGACATGCCTGGATATGATGATTTTGTCCGATGCATGATTATAACATTTGAAAACTTTATGTGTGGGGGAGAGTAGCCGAGGAAGACGCATGGAGTGGAACGAGGTGCAAGTTTATGAGGAGTTGTATGCTTGAGCCATGGGTAACAACAACAACCGAATACTCTTAGGTGGAGTGAGTTGGCGGTTGTTTATGTGGTTGTTCATAAGGAGAAATAAAATTCTTATTCTTGGAGGGCATGCGGTTAATTAGGCATAGTGTTGTTTGAAGTGCGTCAACCCAAAAATTAAATCGAACAGAGTTGTCATAGAGAAGTGTTCTTGTTGTTTGAATTAGATGATGGTGCTTGCATTCGGCAACACAGTTCTGTTCCAGTGTATACGAGTAAGAGAATTAATGGAGAATTCCTTCTTGGGATAGGAAGGAATGAAGAGTGACATTATTGTATTCTCCACCTCCATCAGTGATGAGTATATTGACGGTTGTTTTGAACTGAGTTTGAATCATTTTTTTTTAAGAGAATGCATCTTTGAGGGGTTTCAGATTTATGGTGCATGGGAAATAACCAACAGAACATGGAATAAGTGTCAATAAAGAGAACGTACTATCTATATTCTTGATTAGAGAAAATTGGGGAGAGTACCCATACATCTGAGTGAATATGTTGAAAAGGTAAATAAAAATGTGAAGACGTTGAAGGAAAAAATAATTTGCGACTCTTTGTGCAATCACAACTTTCACATGACACTGACTTTGTTGAAATTGAAAGGGATGGATTTTTCTTGGAGATGCGATGAAGGATGTTTGCATTAGGGTGGTCCAAGCGCTTGTGCCATATGAGTAGATTGTTGATGGTTGTAGCAAAAGCTTGATGAAGTGCTCCAAGCTAGAAGTGGGAACTAAAGGTTGGATTGGGTACAGTCCGTTCGAACTGTTGCCTCGAAGTATTGCCCGATTTGTCTGAGGAACAAAAATGTGAAAATCGTGAGAGTTAAAGATAACAGAAAGATTATTATCAACGGTTAATTTTTGTACAGAAAGAAAATTGAGTGTTAGGGAAGGGGAGTGTCATATGCTGGAGGGTTTAGGCTTACGCTCGGGCGTCGGGAGGATGTTGTTACTGTAGTGATGAACTGGGATAGATTGGTCATTTCCTACCAGTATTTGTTCCTCTGTGGTGGCTGGTGTGGTTGTTTGAAGGTGGTTAAAATAGATACTAGGTGGGTTGTTGTGTCGGTATCAAGAACTCAAGGTGTGGTAGAGGCTTGTAGGGCTCAGTTGGATGGTACGCAGTCTAGGTTCGAACAGTGCCAAAAGGATGTTGTTGAGTGACCTGTTTCATGGCAAATTTGACAAATAATAGAGGATTTGGGTTGAGGTCTCCCACCTTTCATCCGTTGATTGGGGGATATGAATTCCTACCTTGACTATGAGACGCATTCGAGGTGCAGTCGCGTGGAGTTACAAGGGCAGGCTGCTGGTTAGCGACTAGTTCAGTCTTAAGTGTAAGTGTTTCATTGAGTTAGTTGATTTCTTCACTACATAATAGTGAGCATAAACTGACTAAACCCATCGGTTGTAGTTGAGTTTGGATTGCCTTGATTGATATTGCGTTGGCAGTCTGTTATGTATGTACAAGATCACATCCTCATTGTCTAAGTGACCTCCAGCTGCAGATATGTTGCTACCACTTTTTAATTTTGGCTATATACTGTGTCATGGATAGGGTATTCATCGTCATAGTGTGGAGCTCGTTTTTAGTAGATCTGTTAGTGGGTTGGAGGCACTTTGAGATAGTCAGCCATACTTTTGCAGCGATAGATAAGTGGAGTATGTAGTGAAGGATTGTTGGTGAAATGATTGAGTAGAGAACAATTGTGAGGTTTTGATCCACTAGAAACCACGTGGGATATGTTGGATTGATGATTCAGGCGGTGGTTTGCGAGAAGAGAAATTGAGGTGGACAAGAAATGCTGCCGTCAAGATATCCGAGAAATTTGTTGGCAGAAAAAATTTTGACCACTTAAGCTTTCCATAGAGGGTAGTTATCAGGAGAGAGTTGAGTTTGAGTAATATTTTTTATATTGCTCGTGAGAAATTTGAGATTAGGTGGAATAACAGGAATGCATTTTCCTTATTCATCTTCGATGGAGAAGTTGTCGGACAGTAAAGAGGACTGCGAGGTTGTCATTGCTGAGATTGTAGTGTTCGGTGATGAAGGAAGATCGAAGCTCGTTAGAGAAAAAGGTGCTCTAATACCATAAAAACCGCAGAAGAATGAAGAGGATACAAGGATGGAATAGAGAATGGAAATGCATAATACTTTGTATATGAAGTAACAAAAACAATTAACCCTATTACAGGGAAAGCTATTACATATAAAGATGAAGGTTGAGATAATATTCTCTACAGGAGTTGGTTATGATATGGCATGTACAAGTAATGATGGGAAGAGTGGTGGTCCTACCATACAACAGGTGATGAGAAGAATTACCTGAATAACTTAATAGAAGGTGTTGATATTATAAACAAACCTCCTGATATTCTCGTAAAGTTCTTCTAACAACACTTTTAGATCTTTATGCTCATCACATGCATGTGGGACCAACTTTATAGGTTCCCCTTTTTCATTTATTCAATTAAATATTAAAAGCGAAGCTAATTCTAACAAGCAAATTTTTTTAAAACTTAATCTACCAATTTTATTTTAATTGCTTTCGTGTTACTGCAAACCTCCTTGAATTATTTTTGTTTTTTTTTTCATTCTACGAGTTATGCCCATCATAAGTCTATTTGTAGCTCCCTTACCTATAGTAGGCATTACATCCACCATTTATCATACCTAACCTAAATGCTTGTCGTTTAGCATTACTATTCATCAACATTAAGGATGTAAACGAGCCGAACAGGAGTGAGCTCAGGCTCAGCTCGTGTTCGACACTTTTATATTTCAAGCTCAAAAAATGTGTTCGTGTTCAATTGGTTTGCTTAGAGCGCCGAACACGAGTCGTTCATGAACAAAGAGTCGTTTTGACAACCCTAATCACGTACTCATAAGATGTTAAGGGTTGGGGCAAAATTTAAAAATTATTGTTTATATTAAAACATCATTTGAATCTAATTTAATAATTTTTATTCTATTTTCTTAATTAATACTTCTAATTGATTATAAATCTTTGTTGTCTTGTGGTAAATTATTTTTTAAAAAAAAAACTACTCATCAATATATATATATACATATATGATCGATGAGTAGTATTTAGAGCAAAAAACTAGAGCCGAGTAGAGTTGAGTATGTGATGAATCATAAGTTATTCATGTTTAATTCGAGCTTGAGTTGAGCTTTCACGAATATGCTCATAAAAAAGCTTTCACGAATATGCTCATCACATACTATAACCTATTATTGGTGCATGCCCATTTTAGGTCAATTTTCCAATATTTTATTTCCAATAAAACTTCATCCAACATTTATTTGACATAATCATAGTTCATTATATTCTTGCCAGCTTCCAACATATATAGCATACTATTCATATTTCCACAGGCATTCTTTTTGTAGTCCAATACTCAAATCCATGTAGATAACTAATCAAAGCGTAGTTTTTTTAGTCTAATTCAAATCACCTTAATAATCCTGGATATAATGCGATCATTTAAATACTAAGTTCTTCTTGCATAATAAAAAATCAAGTCACTTATTATTTCTTAGCATCACTTAATCATCTAGTAATTATCAATTTGACATTCTTAAAATAGCAGTCCTTAATTTTTAAAGATAATCCTTTGTCATTTTAACATTTCAGTCAAATCAGAAGGGTTATAAATTATCAAAATTATATTTACAAATATCCTACAACAAGATCATCACTTTGCATCTTTACGAAGCATCTACCTAATTGATGTAAAAGTCAAAGATTTGTTGAAACTATTAGATATTAGTATGGAGTGTGAATTGCATTAAAAGTGGTTCAGGTCACTAGGTAAGACTTATTTTAAAAATAATGCAAATCCCTTGGCGCCATAAAATACAATCAATAAGACTAAAATAGTAACTGACGTTGAAAATTTTAGAGGTGATTATGGTTATAACAAGCATTTTTTTTATTTGCAAAAATAAAAAAAAGTACATTTTTTTCATTTATATTACTGCCATTCAAATTATTAAAACACAAAAAAAACTGCCACCTTAAGAGCTTTAGTTTTAATAAGTTTTGGTGCATCGCACATTAGTACATAGGGTTTGGTAGATACAGTAAAAAAATTGGATGTTAGTTTTCTAAATAACGAATAATTGGGTATGCACAGTTAAAATTTACAAAAAAAAATGAAAGCCACTAATAGAATATTTATACTTAAATATAAAATCATTATTATGAAGCAAATATGTTCTGTGATTATCTAACACATTATTGTTGGGATCAGGTGTAAAAAATATATCACACATCACAACAGCAAAGGAATGTAACAAAATCATTGAAATATTTCTAGAATTAATATTCTTGTACATTATTCAGCAAATAAACTCATACAACCATGTTAATATTCATAATTAATAAACACTTGTTAAGACATAAAGCAGCTATTATTTTGTCAGTTTATAGTCCACTACACAAAAAGGAGTTTTAAGGTTATTGGAGAGCAAGTTCAAGCACAAAGCACCAAGCACGTAAAAGCGGAAAAGTGTGTAGTTCTCGGTGATGACCAACATATTTGCTTTAATCCATATTTCTGAAATTAAAACCAAAATCTGCCCTAATTGTCATCTGTTCAAAAGACAATAAGAAGGAATACTTAATACTTCTAGAAAATTTCCATCTTACACGAATGATAACCAAAACTTTTCTCATACATTCTAAAATCCATCCAAATTTTTTCTTGTCAAAACGATTGACAACTTCCATATTAGTTTTATATAAAAAACTAATCAATGGATGGTCCTCAAAAAGTAAAGTGGCAGAATGGGCTTTCTCCTTAAGAAGTTGCAATGTCATATATACGTTGGTTTAGGAACATTAGTGCGTATCTTAACTTTGAAGAATTAAAGCAATGAGCAACATTTTCAAAGCACAATATACAAAGCAAAACAAAAAGAGGTTTTTTCTTCATTAAAGAACAAATCGCAAGATAAATTTATGCAATCTCAATGTCTAATAGTTTTCCAAATTTAATTTCAGGAAAATTTCTTTCATGGGCCTCAATGGTGACAGACTGTCCAAAGAGGTACTTCCATCTCAAATTCATTGAACTGGAAGATTCGACCACTACAAATGCATTTCAGAAAAAAATTAAAATAAAAACTTACACTAACAAATTGAAATAAGGATAATTATTGCAATAATGAAAGGTTATTTCCAGGAAACAACCATGTCATGAAAACAATCGTGAGGATCTTCGTCATCATCATCATTAACCTTACCTAACTATTTGGGGTCAGCTATAAAAATTATCATTTTCTATTTTCAACTAAATTATCTTCAATAATATTTAGCTCCAGCCATACCTCAAACATTAACATTCCAAAATTCATCCTTCATAACTTTACCGCACACCCATCTTAACATTACTCAATTTCCATCGTGTTCAACTTAACCATTAAAGATTTTTTACTACCCAACAATCAGCTTCGTACAAAATAATTGGCTTGCTTGCATTCTTAGAAGAGTTAGGTCTCCATGATACCCTGTTATTGCATAATACTCCTAAAGCATTTCAACATTTTAAATACTCAATCTTTAACTCTAAAAGTATATCTTCATCTATATCCACAATTATTTGTATGATAAAATTGAGATATTTAAAAATATCACACCAAAGTAATATAACATCTTCTGATAAAGTTCATTAATAATTATAATATAATGCTTAAAAGATTTCCAATATATTATAATAGTCAATATTACACTAACTCTAGATCATTTTGACTTCATTTCCTCCATTGCTATAAATTTTCATGTATTCCAGTAAATGCCTCAATAAAATGAACTATGTCATCTGTAAGAAATATAAACCAAGACATCCCATTTTAAATATATTTTGTAAACAGCTTCATAATCAAGTTAGAAAAGATATGGGTTCGATGGAAATTCTTAATGTAATACTATTGTAATTAAAAATTATTTGATCAATCCACAATTATTGCTAATACTAATTACTGCTTTTAAATATATCTTCAATAATTTCAACGTATCTTTGACAAACATTAATTCATTAATAGTCACTAGAATCAATTTTCATGAATTAAATCATTTCTTTTCTAAGATAAATAAAAATCATACAGAGATTCATTATCTGGTTTTTACACTTTTTCATCAATTTACACAAACCACGACAGATTCTCATTGAATGAATCCAAATTGATTCTTTAAAACAAACATAGCTTCGCTAATTTCAAGTTTCATTACTTTTTACAATAATTTCACTGTATCACTCAAAAGTTTGACACTAGCAAGTTCAAGTCACAAAAATAACCACTTTATAATACAATGGTAAAGTTGTGCTAGATCAAATCCTTCTCAAACCATACAGTTATGCCTTGAAGATAGCACCATCCAAAAATAATGCCACAGCCACAAGACATTTGAAATGTCATTTATGCTGATTACTAGAGCTGCATTTATTGTTTTTGCTATAGTTTTCTTTGGGTATTTTTGTGCATCTTATAGTATTTCAAGCTTCAAATGGAAAGTCAAAAGTGAATTTTATTGAGAAAATCTAATGCTCCCAGTTAAAAATTAGCATAAAGTTAACAATATTTTCCTCATAAAAATCATTACAAATGATTTTGCATAAAAAAGTGGCATGGAAGTCATAATACACAAAAAATAAGAAAATAGGTGCCTTACCTAATATAGAGCAAATGTTGTTGATTGCTTCGGTTGATACAGGACCAGTTTGAGTAAGGGAATCTTTACATGCTTTGTATAATCTTCGTATAGCGGGCATTATGTGCGCAGATATAAATAAGCCAATACGGACGAACTCAAAAAAATAGTCCTAAAAATCGAATAGATGTCTCTGGCCTTTCAACTTTAGAACGGCCAACCAAAACAGCAAGTTTCGGATCTTTATTTCACAAACAGAACCTTTCTTAGCGGCTTTCCTTTTATTCACTGAATTGACAGAAAAGCTCACATAAATATGTATTTCATCATATGTGCAGTGACAAAATTTTCTCATTATAGTAACTATAAGATTTCAGAGAACAGATCCTGAACTGGAAGTACTGTCTGCATTTCCTTCAGCACAGGGGATAAAAATAATACCAAGTTGGAAGATAAACTCAGATGGAACGCACAACAACAAAAACAACCAAAGTACTTGATGCAGTAATAGATGACAAACTTAAAGCTCAAATAAATTGAAATTATTTTGAATGTGTGTCAGATGCGTGTAGCTAAAAAATATAGTAAAATTAAGTATAGGCCTACTTTCACCACAGCAAATCATAGGAGAAGGACCACATCAAAATAAAAAAATAAAAAATAAAAAACTATTTAAGATTTTTTTTAATATGAATGTGACTTAAATAATAAGTATTATTTTTCATGAAGAAAAATCACATTAAAAAAACAATACTGTTTAATCAACTTAACTGAATAACAAATTTACTAGCTCTTCCGCACTACTTGCATGCAAAGAAAAAAAAATCAAATGTAGAAATTATTAAAAAAACTCTACAGAATTTTAGCTTTGATCAAAATATTCTGAGCTTCAATATGGTTATCATAACTTCGCATAAAGAATGAATAAATGAAAGAAAATAGTATGAGCAAAAATAGTTAAGAAAACAAGCACCATGCATGAGCACTCTCCAATGTAAAGCCTACAAAGAGCTTGATGCATGCAATCATGCCTTGGCACTGCTGAAAAACTACTTCAATAAACTACAACACATTCAAACTACAAAGCTTTGCCGATCTCTCTATAGCACCCACACATCAATATATATTAACTATAACCCAATAACTAGTAAGAAAAGATAAAATGATCAATAAGGTTAGATGAAGATAATTCCTAACCAAAAACTGAAGCAAGTTGAACAACTTATGAGTATAATTATAATTTTTCATAAATTAATTAGTATGTTTTGTTTAAGGTTTGAAACTTTATGAGAAATCAAATAAAACCGAAACAAACAAAAAAAAATGATATACATAATGTATCTTGACTCATCTAACAAAGAAAACAAGTGTTGATCCTAAAATTATAACTAAGCTGTCTACCCTTTTAAACCAATCAACTCAAAATCAGGATTAAACCAAGTTGAACGCATTAGTATGATCACTTTGGGTTAGTTGGATTTAGTTTTCATCCTCGATTGTGAGCTCGATTTAGCTTCGACATTGTGGCGAGCTCGATTTAGTTTAAAGAAAATGGTAGAGTCAAAGCTAAAATGAATTGTGCCAGCCACTAATGACAACAGCACAAGTAAATGAGAATCATTCTTGATAATTGTGGTCATTTCTACGTTTGATAACGTAGTTTCTTTTCATTATTTAATAAGGGAATCAAAATACAAAAATAAACAATCAATTCTAGTTGCGTCAAAAATTAACCTGAAACGCCAACTCGATCCAAATTTGACTCGAAAAATCTGAATTCGAGTTATAAATCCTAACCTGTTTAACTTTTTTAGTTTCGGTTCGGGTTGTGGCCAACCCAAAATTGACATGAAACTGACCTACTAACTAAAAATTGACTCAAACTCGACCCATCAGCCTAAAATTTACCAGAGATTGACTTGAAATTAACTTGAATAACTATTATGTCTTATTTTAAACAGGCTATACAATTCAAGTTCCAGTCAACGAGTTGACGGTGGGTCGGGATTGGGTCAAGCAATTTTGGGTCATGCCCTAACTGGACCCGCAAATAGGGATGTAAATGAACCAATGCCCTTGATGAACAATTCTAACTCAGTTCAACTAATACTCGACCATGTTTGTTCAAATTAATAAACAAATAAGTTTGAACATTGTTTTACAACATGTAGGTTAAATGAACCAAATCTAGACATAGTCAAACTCGTTTGTTACTTTTCATGAACAAGCTTATTTGTTGTTCGACAAATAACTTGTTAAATGCTCTATCTTATATGCTATATTATTTAAATAATATTTAATTACCTAGAACTTATTTAATTATATATTTAATAATAATATGTTATAATATACTATCAAAATGCTTATAAATTTTATATAGTTTATTCTTATTTTTTTATTTCAATGAAGTTGTATATTAATACTTATTAATATTATTGGATTGCAAAAAAAAGTTATAGCTTATATGTATTTTATTTACATGGTATAAACTAGTTAGATGCTAATTTAAAATTTATTCAATTGCTTATTTATTTACATGGTATTAACTTATATGTCAATAAATAGGACACAATGGAGAAAAGATTCATTCAGCCGACCCCACTTGGTGGTATGAAGACTTGTTTTTGTTGTTTTTTTATTGCTCATTTAAATTTGTTAAATTATTTATTAATAATTTTAAATAAAAAATCAAGTACTCATATAAAATTTTAAAGCTTATTTACAAGCTTTAGATAAAAAATAAAGTACAAATTGAATTTTTAATTCAACATAAAAAATCATATACTCAATAAAAGTTATTTTTAACTTGTTCAATTAATATAAAAAATCAAACGCTTAATAAGGGCATTTATACAATCCAAAATTCTTATGTATGTATTTATCTCACACCTAAATGTTATGTAAATATACAAGTTTAGGTCTGTGATATGTAAATGCATAATAATCATGAGCTAAGCATAAAAATTTCTCTTAACATAAATAAGTCGGGCACAAATCAAGTATGAACATAAAAAAATTTAAGCAAGTATGAACGCGTATGTGAAAGTTTTGCTCAAGCTCAAATTGAATATGAACTTATGATCGACCAAGCCAAGTCCAATCCATGACATACTAGACTCAGCTCGGCTTGATTACAACCCTAACTGCGACCTCAAATTGACACCTCTAATCAATTCACCGGGATCAAGTAGAACCAATTTAACACAATCTCCGCTATAAAAGGTAATCTAAGGCAGTCACATGAAAGTAAACAAATATTAGATTGTTCTCATTCATACAGAATAGAGTTGTAAATGTTATAATCTTATTCCTCACCCACAATTGAAAATATGCTATGTCCCTACTCAAACAAGGTCACAATTGAGCCAATCTAACAACCTCCCAAAGACTGCCCTATAATTAAGTAGGAAAAGCACAATCTCAATATTTTCATAGCCATTATTACTGGTTAAGACTAAAACCTAATGCATCACTGCTAAGAAAACAACATTGTTAGAACTGAATCAGAGAAAGAAATTCAAAGGATGATATTTTGAAACCATGCAGATTAAGTCAGAATAGTTATTGCAAACATGCATATGAAAATAAGGATGTAAGTTAACAAAAGGATGTTCGCCTTAATGTGAATCAACATGTAGAAATAACAATCAAAATAAAAAATAACCACAATAAATAATGTCGGAAAAAAAGTTGATGCAGCTGATGTTCTTGCTTCTCGCCCCACATTAAAAAAAATGTCCAGCTTCACTACATGGCTTGGCTAGATTTTAATTCTATAAATTCATAGATGATTCGAGTTTTATATTAAAGGTAAACTCACTAGCAACAAGAGAAGGGATCATTATAAAACTAGATGCTCAACTTACATTTGGATCCTATACTGTCACATTTTTTCTAGGCTTAGGAATAAAGGTAACCATGCTTGCTTTGATATATCTACCAAATTCACTTATTTGACCTTTTATCGAAGATGGCCCATAGTACTATTTTACATGTTGTTCCTATCATTTGGATATGACATCGCAAAAGAAGGCTCATCATCCAAAGAAATCCGAAATCAATGTGGAAATTTAGCACAATGTTCTATGTTCAGCATATTTCATTCTTATAATACCGATCAATATTACATGATATAGATAGTGTTTATCATCTTTATGTTAATTATAGCCTTCTTTTTTTTATGAGCTTTCAAACTAAAAAAAGCTCAAGCGGACAACTGACACATCCGTTAGTCAACAAAAGTTATCTAAGATGAGGAATTTTATTTATTTGTCAAATCTAATCAACGAAGCACTGGTAAAGATAAATACTTCAAAGGGGTAGAGGTATGAGATACAAGATTCATCAAAATAAGGCACATGTAAAGAGAAATGTTTTGAAGATATATAGGTATTAATGCGTGCTAGAAAATTCGCGGCGATAGAGTAATGGATTATCGTCTTAACGTTGCGCGAGGATTCAACACACACTCAGATAAAAATGAATCAAGTTGTGATAACACCAGAAATTTTTACGTTGAAAACCCGTAAAGGGGAAAAACCACGGGATCTGGCTCAGTTGTAAACTATAAGTTGATGATTACAGATGTCCCTTGTCCCACATGCGGGAAAGGGTTACTAGCTTTCCAAGTTACAACGTCGATTGACGATGTCTAGTCAGCGGTGGTTGACAGTAGTCGGCGGTGATCGACGGTAGTTGACGACAATCAATGAAGGTCGGTGGTGGTCGACGAAGGTCAGCGGTGGCTGACGACAGTCGATGGCAGTCGGCGGTGGTCGACGGAGGTCAACGATGATCGACGGCGATCAACGGTGGTCGACAGAGGTCAGCAGTGGTTGTCAACAGTCAGTGGTGGTCGACGGCGATCGACGATGGCGAGGATAATCTTGGACTTGAGCTCATTCTCAAAGCCTCAAGTTCTCTTTCAAGTCTCTCCCCACTCATGTGAAGGGTAGAGCTTTATTTATAGTGTTTTGAGTGCAATTAATGCAGGAATATGAATCATTTTGATCGGACGGTCCAGAGAGCTTCCCACGATCAGATGATATCTAATAGACATTTAAGTGCCTTAACAATGTCAGAATTGAGCAATCTTGGGCTAGTTGGATTCGTCTTGTCGAGATGCTCGATTCGACCATAAACTCACTAGATTCGACTTCCGTTTGACCTTTCAAATGCCTCCGGAGATCCTCCAATAATGGTTTAACGATTTGATCTGGGCTTAATTTGACTTGGATTGAACTTACTTTCATATATTGGGTCCGTTATAAGCTTGCTAAAATCGAAGCTCTGGATGACTCTTAATCAAAGTTTGAATAATTTTTGTTTAAAAAATTACCTCGAGATTCATGTCAGATGATGAAAATTTATTGGTGGATTATCAGTTGCCCCTTATTTTCGGTCGAGCCCAATTTCTTCGTCCGAAAATATCAAGATCCATAATATTTTTATCTTGTATATGTATCAATATATATAAATATGATTTTATTATTTTATTTCTTTAATTATAAGGTTAATTTATATCCACGTGCAGTAAAGAAAACCTTAGCTCACTAGGCTGTTTTTTTCATCTTCACACGGGGTGGGATTCTAGATCAAAATATTATTTTTTAGCCAGAAGAAATTGAGCGGACAACCCTCCCGAAGTTGAAGAGATGGGCCGGCAGAAGCGGGGTTCGGAAGTCGGTCCGCCAAAACAGATCAGTTAAAAATTTGAAAATTTTATGGGGGATTTAAATAGGTGCATGAATTACAAAGCATTTATTTTTTTTTACAAAGTAACAGTTTTTTTTTACGATTTTAATTAATTTCAGCAATAAAAGTAGAATTTGAAACGTCCAAAAATTGAAGGAATTTGAAACGTCCAAAAATTGAAGGAATTTGAAAAGAAAAGTTTTTTTTATTATTATTATAGTTTTTTATAATGTACATTTAATGATTAAACTCATTTTAGAGCCTATAAATAGAGACATTGGATGAGAGGAAAAATCACAATTGAGGAGAAGAAGAAAGTTATCCGGCATTGTGGAGAATAGTTCTGGCGGAGCGAAGGTTGCGGCAGAGCGAAGAGTTGCGGCGGAGAATTGTGGCAAGGCGGAGAGTTGAGGAGAAGAGTTGCGGCGAAGCAAAAAGTTGCGGTGAAGCGAAAAGTTGCGGCGAAGTATTGGAGCAAAGTGTTGCGGTGACGCGTAGCGACAAAACAACGTGGTACAGTGTCGCGACAAAGCGTTGCGGTGAAGAGTTGCAACAAACCGTTGCTGTGAAGTGTCGTGGCGAAACGTTACTGAAATGGCAACAGCTGTAAAACCTCGTTCTGCTGAGATCCAGAGAAAAAGTAAGAAACCAGAGGATGCAGTGTCAACTGTGACAGAGAGCAAATTGATCTTTTTTCAAAAGAAGTATTTCTTTTTGAATGATATGACAGTGAAGTTACCGACTTCAACTGATCGAGCATATTCTCCACCTTCTGGGTATGTTACTATTTATGAGGCTGCATTGAAAGTTGGTCTACGATTTCCTTCATCACCTGAGTTTATTGAAATTACGAAGGCGTTAGGGGTTTGAGTTGGTTAGTTATCTTGTCGGTGACAGTCATTATTGAGTTGACAGTTTTCTTCAGGAGTCGCGGGTTAAAATTAACACCGACAATTTTAGCACGACTGTGTGGGTTCTTTACTGATACACATGATCGTGTGTTGTTTAAGCATAAGGCGTTGTATTTTCATCTAAATAATTGATAAGATAATGGTCGGTAAAATTCTTCTTTGCAAAAAATGATTGGGGGTTCCTCGAGAGGCGAGAAAGGTTTCAACAATTGTCTGTGTCGCTTCAGATTACCGAAGAAAGAATATTGCATATGTTGGGATTTCCTGACATGAAGGAACTGTTGTTTGAGATACAATATATTCACGAATTTGTGAGGGATGAATCATTGTTCAAGGTCAAACTTTCATTCCATCCCAAGCGGTCAACAGCTGTAGCACTAAAAAAATCTAAGTAGAGATATTCCGAGCTAGCCCTCGCAGAATCCTCAAAGCGGCTCCCAACGAGCAGTGAATGTGAAGTACTGCCTCAGAAACAAAAGAAAGTTGTAACATCACGGGAGTCTTTGCCAAGCCCTTCAACTATTCACGTTCCTGAAAATATTTTGTCTCATGAATGTACTGGGCTCATAGAAGCCGAGAGTTGTAAGTTTATCTCATTTTCTGCTACTATATAATTATTTCATCTTTCTAACCCATGTTTCTTTTCTTATAGGTGGATAAAATGGTGAAAAACCAGCAGGGGCTAAGACTTGCATTGAGAAATTAGAATTCCGAGTTCGTTAAGATCAAATTTTTTCAAGGCGAGTACAAGCGTCGGTATGAATCTAGGGTCGAAAAAATTACATATCTGGAATCAGAGTTGACAGAGTGTAAGACAGAACTTTCAACAATGACAACATCTCTCTCGATGTAGCTTCAGGATCTAGAAAAAACTCGGGAGGGGTTGGTAGAAGCACGAGTCAGCATTCGTAAAAGTAATAAGAGCATGAAAGCCCTTAAGTCGACGGTTCTTATTGTAGTTACCTAAAGTGGTTCACCAAAGAAGGATTCATCTAGGGTTTCTTGAAGGGGAGTCGGGCGGCACAACGTCGAATCGGGATTGTTGTTGAGGAACTCACTCCAAGCCAGGCTTCAGAGGACCCTTCCTCAGATTCTGATAGTGATGACATCGAGAGTGAACTAAATAAGATGTTCTTCAATGACAACGAAGTGGCGGAGGAGAACGTTAACGTCAATTAGTGTTTTACTCTTCCTTTTAATGTTTGTAGTGTATTTGCTTTTATCATGTTGCTATAACTACACAGATGTTATTCTTTTCAAACTGTCAAAATGATGTTGTATTAGTGATGCATGCCGATCAACTTATTTTGTTAAATATTTGCCCCCCGAGTATCTTTTTGGTGATAAAGTTGAAACTTATTTTATTCCATGTTACAGTGGCACAAGATATCATTTAGAAGATCTAGTATGTGAGAAGGTTACCGTGGGGATAAATCATCAACAACATTTGACTTGGCTGAGGTTATTTATCAGAGTTTTACTCGATGATGTTAACCTGCATAGAAGGAGCCAACGAAAGTCCACCGAGGACTTATTAATCCATCCAAAGTTGTTTGTTGGAGCATTGCTCGCTTACAAACCAGTGTGGAAGGAGTCAGGTGTAGCCCACCAAGGACTGTTAACCTATCCAGGGTTTTTACCGGAGTAAAAACTCCGCGATGTTAACCCATATGGAAGATGTTAGATCGAATCCCCCTGGGATTGACCGTGCTCTGACTAAGATACAACCGAAGTTGTATATTTCTCGGGTCAAGAGCATGAGGTGGCTCGTGAATGAGTTATTACACTTTTTAAACATATCATTTATGTATAGAAAAGTAAGTGAATAATATTTAAGATACATTAATTATGTATGAGTTGCAATGTAACAGTATATGTGAACTACATAACTGGGGTGTTACTGATAATATTTGCAAAGCTTCTCTGCATTTCAAGTCTGGGGCAAGATTTTCCCATCTGAATCCTTAAGTTTAAAGGTTTCAGGTTTGATCATAGTAGTCACAATATATGGGCCTTCCCAGAGAGGTGAAAGTTTATTGCATTGGGGACCATGACTGGCGGCTTCAATACTACGCAAGACCGGGTCACCAATGGAAATAGGTCGAGGCTTGACTCTTCGGTTGAATTGGCGAGAAACTCTTTGACAGTAGAAAGCAGCTCTAAGATGGGTCACATTGCGTGTTTCTGGGAGGAGATCCAAATGTTGTCGGAGTTTTTACTCGTTGTTATCTGAGTCGAAAGTCTTAACTCACGGGTTCGGATCTCTGATATCAATTGGGATAACAGCCTCAGTGCCGAAACACAAGTTATATAGAGTTCCCCATTTTGAGTTCGCGCAGTTGTGCGATAGCCCCAAAGGACGTTGTGCATCACTTCTACCCATTGCCCCCCAGTCTTCTCAAGTCGAGCCTTCAATCCTTTGAGTACAGTACGATTCGTCACCTCTGTTTGTCCATTTGTTTGGGGATGCGCCACAGCAGTGTTCACCAACTGAATGTAAAGATCCTTGCAGAAAGATGTGAAAATCCTTCCAGTGAATTGAGTCTCATTATCAGTGATAATCTTCGCAGGAAGCTCAAAGCGACAGATGATGTTTTTCTAGACAAACTGTTTAGCATTTGTCTCAGTGATTTTGGCAAGAGGTTCTGCTTCTACCCATTTAGTGAAGTAGTCGACACTAAAATGATGAATTGTTGTTGTCTAGTAGCTATCGGAAATGACCTCATGATATCTACCCCTCATTGGGCGAAAGGCCAAGGACTTAGAAAATATGTGAGTTCTACTGGCGGTGTATGTGTAAGATTTGAGTGTAGTTGGCAATTCTTGTATTTTTGCACAAACTATAATGCATCTTGTTTGATCATGGGCCAGTAGAAGTCTTGTCTCATTATTTTAAGAGCAAGTGTCCTGCCACCAAGATGCTTCCCACATATTCCGGAATGAACTTCTCGTAGAGCATAATCAGCTTCAGATGGAGAAAGACACTTGAGATATGGACCTACAAATGTCTTCTTATACAATTCATCCCCTATAAGGATGAAGTTAGTAGTCATGCGTCAGATGCAAATTGATGTAGTAGCATCATTTGGCAGTGTTCCGTCTCGGAGGAAGGAGATGATGGGATTCATCCAAGATGGCTCTCTTGGGTCATCTATAGACAGTATCTCCCATGGGTCATGGATGCTAGGAAAATGTATCTCCTCAATATACCTTCTTTTATAGAGATCTTCAGTTGTTGAAGCTGCAAGCTTGGAGAGGGCATCAGCTCGGGTTATATAAACGAGCTGACATGTCTCAATTTGGGCGAGAAGTGTTTTTACCAGACTGAGATACTGCACCAGTTGTGAGTTATGAGCGTTAAATTCTCATTCTACTTGGGATGCAACGAGTTAAGAATTAGAGTAGATAATCATGTTTGGTACTTCACAGTTGATGACAAGCTTTAATTCGGCGACAATTTTTTCATATTCAACACCATTATTGGTGGATGAAAATTTCAAACGAAGTCCGTATTCCAAAATGTCTTTCTTTAGGGAGATGAGGGTTTCTGCACCAGCTCGTGAGTTTCCAGATGTTCGGTCTACATATAGTATCCACTGAGGTGACCGTGGAAGAGAAGATAGTGGTTCATCAGAGATAGGCATTATACATTCTACTACAAAGTCGGCCAACACCTGTGATTTGATGTTTGGTCGTGGTAAATAGTGGATGTCAAATTCTTCCAATTTTACTGACCATTTAACTAATCTTCATGATGCTTCTGGTCTTTGTAGGATAGCCTTCAAAGGAAGTTGCGTGTAAACGCCAATAGTGTGAGCTTGGAAGTACGGATGAAGTGTCCTTGCTGAGAATACCAGCGCTAGTGCAGTCTTGTCAGTCATCGGATAGCGACTTTCTATATCAGCGACAACTTTACTGACGTAATATACTGGTTTCTCGATTGTGTTTTCTATTCTGACAAAGACAGAGCTTATTGCATGAGGTGAAATAGTCAAATAGATATATAACATCTTCCCTTGGATGAGTTTTAAGAGAAGGGACGGTGAAGTCAGATAAGCCTTAAGTTGTTCGAAAGCGATCTGACAGTCATCTGTTCATTAAAAACTAGTGTTCTGAGCTCCTCTTAGTATTTTGAAGAATGACAGATACTTATATCCAGAATGAGCTAAGAACCAGAATAGAGTGGCTATACGACCATTCAATCGTTGCACCTCCTTGATGTTCCTTGGAGGCACCATCTCTCTCAACGCCTTGATTTTTTCTGGGTTTGCTTCAATCCCACGATGGGTAACCATGAATCCCAAAAACTTCCCTGATGTGACCCCGAAAAGACATTTAGTAGGGTTAAATCATAAGTCAAACTGACAAAGGAGTTAGAAACACTCCTCTAGAAGAGAAATGTGTTGGGATGCTTCCAAGCTTTTTACTAACATGTCATCAACATAAACCTCAATCGTACGCCCAAGAAGCTCTTTAAAGATCTTGTTCATTAGTCGTTAATAAGTTGCACCAGTATTTTTTAACCCGAATGACATAATCTGATAACAGTATAAGCTATTATCTGTTTGAAAAGATGTAGTATCCTCGTTCATTGGGTTCATCTTTATTTGATTGTATCCCGAGTATGCATCCAAAAAGCTTAGCATCTGAGGTCCAAACGTGGCATCAACGAGTTGATCTATGCGCAGGAGATGAAAACTATCCTTCGGGCAAGCTTTCTCCATGAATCATTGACATTTTTCACCATGACGACATTGGCCAGTCATGCAGAATGGTGTACTTCCCGTACAAACTTTGCTTCGAGAAGCTTGTTGACTTCTTGTTGAATAGCTTGTAAATGATCCGGGGCAAAATTGCGCTTCTTCTGGACGACCGGTTTAAAGGTTGGATCTATCTTTAAAGAGTGCATGGTATTTCAGTGTCAACTCCAGACATGTTTTGGTTCCTTTGGAGAAGATCTACATACTCCAACCTTTGCTCATCAGAGAGTAGGGAACCAAACTGCACTGTTCTCAATGGATGTTCGTCAGAGGGTGGGATTTGAACCAAGTCTTCCACGTGAAAAGCCCGTTGAGATACATCTTCATCTCGAAGATCGAAGTTTTCAATGTTAAGTGTCATTGACGGGCGTGGCTAAGCTTGTCTGAGGTAGCATGATTGTGTTATCTGTTGATCACCTCGCACGACGCTGATCCCTGCTGGGGTTGGAAACTTGATCTTCAAGTGTTGTAGAAGTCTCGACGTCAAAGATTGATTGCAGTGGTCTCCCGAAGATAGCATTATATCTCGATTCTGATTTGACAACGGTGAATTGAACTGATTGAGTTATCTGTCGAGAAAAATCTCTCAATACAACAGAGAGATTTATTGTTCCCTCGACCCTCACTGATCGATTATCAAAACCATATAATGGTCCGGATGCAAGTTAAAGTTTTTCTCTTGTCAATCCCAAACTGAGGAAAGTTGAATAGAACAAGACATCAACAGAGTTCCCATTGTCGATCAAGATCCTCTTTACGTTATAGCAAGACTCACTAATTACTGCGCTAATGATGAGAGGATCTTGGTGGGGGACTCAAACTTCTTCCAAATCGGAATCATCAAAAGTTATAGGCTCGAGGAGCAATTTCTTCTGCATTGGTTCACCAGGTACAGTGACAATGACTTGATCAATCAGCGATGGGCCTCCAACAATTATTTGAATTTCTTCTGCGACTGGGTGACACTCATGTTGCTGTCTCGGTGTATGTTGCCCCTAGTAGGAGCATTATGGATACCGACTGGTTTGTTCTGTACAAATCGACCAAGATATCCCTGTTTAATTAACCTTTCAATCTCTTCCTTGAGCTGTTTACACGCTTCAATGGAGTGGCCACGACTTCGATGAAAATGACAGTAATGTTCTTGATTCCTTGAGTTAGGTTTTAGGACGTGTGTCACTTAACGGCTTGCTCATCTTTGATAGCTATTAAGACGTTAGCACGTGATGTGTTGAGTGGTGTATACTCTTTCTTGGGTCGATATTCAGTTCGTTGGCCTGCAAGTTGAAGAAGGATGTCGTGATTCCTCTGTTGTTTAGACTTTCTCCATTGCGAAGATTGATTATTATCTTCAGTGTTACCTTTGCGCTTTCCCTCAAATTTCTCAAATTGTTCTTTATGTGCACTGATGACATCGTCTGCAGTGATTTGAGCCTCAACAAGGTGGACAAGGTCGGCATAAGAACGAACTGTCTCTCGCATTAGTGATGAGTAGAAGGGTCCTTGGTGAAGCCCCCAAGGAAAACCCCCCTAAGTAACTTTGAATCTACTCATGTAATTTGACGAGGTTCAGTAGAAAACCTGCGGAAATAATATTTGAGTGACTCTCCTTCACTCTGACGAATTTCTGAGAGATGGGATGAATCCTTGATGATCTTTCGATTTGCGATGAACTGCTCCGCGAACAGTTTTGCAAGCTCGTTAAAGGTGTTTATAGTGCCCCCGACAGATAGTAGAATCAAGTTCGAGCTTGTCCTTTAAGAGTACCCGGAAACACTTGACACAAAAGCGCATCAGAGGCACGCTGAATGTGCATGATAGTTTGATAATGATCAATATGCTCGAGATGTTAGATTCGACTATGAACTCGCTAGATTTGACATCTGTTTGACCTTTCAAATGCCTCTAGAGATCCTCCAAGAATGATTTAATGATTTGATCTAGGCTTGATTTGATTTGGATTGAACTGACTTTCATATCATTGGGTTTGTCTCATCGAGCCAATCAGTTTGACTATAAATTTACTAAAATCGGAACTCTGAATGACTCTTAATCAAAGTTTGAATAATTCTTGTTCAAAAAATTATCTCGAGATTCCTGTTGGATCATAAAAATTTCTGGTGGTGTATCAGGTATGACAAACAAAGTTCTTTATTATTAAGCTCTAGTTCAAGAAAAACATATTTAACAATTACTTCTTTGGTAATTTTCACTAGGGTATTGATTGATCGGCTGCAAAAAGAATGTTTGCATTCTTGTTGCAAGGGTTTTGATAATTCATACATTTGAACAAAATCTCAAATGCAGTGTAAAATTTCAATGCATTTGGAATTCATTTTCAATGTATTTGGAATTTGTTCGATTTTTGAATTCCAAATACATAGTATTATGTAGTGTTGCAGGTCGCCGCCATCACCACCACTAGCACCGCCCACCATTACCATCAGTCATCGACACTGATTTGTCACTGTCAAGACCACCCTCCACCGTTAGCCCGCCTTCAACACTCTCCACCACCAGCCCACCACCACACCACTTGCCGCTAGCCCACCGCAACTTGTTGCCCTCCCACCACCAGCCATTGTCAATCCCACTTGGTCACTACTTGTCTCTCATTGCTACCAATCGCAAACCACAAGTTGTCTACCTTTAATCACAGCCTATCCACTCCTGATCGTAACATATAGTTGCATGCAGTTGCCACCCAGCACCTGCTCGCTTCTGTGCCCGCATTCAAGTGTTCGCTCAATGCCGCCATTGGCCACCCGCCCATCACAACCTCGTATTTTACATTATTTTCATTTTATTTCAAAACAACAAATAAAAACAATATAAAGTCTTGCATTTATTTTACATTGAATCAAACAACTTCAAAGTATTTCAAATACAAAACGTTATTTTTAAATTGCATTCCTTTTACACCAAATTATTTTTTCAGCTAATCAAACAGCCTTTTAGAATCTTCTAGTTTTTTCTATCATGAAAATATTATACTTACAGCATCACTAACTTTGCAACTTCCTGTCATTAGCAGCAATAACCTCATCTCAACTACTTAAAGGCATCTTTGACAATATCTAGAAAATCCTTTGGTAATAAAGTCGTCATTAATTATGTAAGAATTTTGATATGATGGTTTATTTTCCTCCAGAACTATTATTTTTATCATCAATAAAAGCCGCATTCTAACTACTTGGCATAATGCTATTTTTTGTGATTTATTTGTACAACTTCTAATCTTATAACCTTCGATCTAATTTATATCTTCTTTATTCTAACGCAATAAATTTATCTACTTATCTAATCGAAGCATCTTCTACCCTCTTTTACGCGTGAAGCATCTTCTACCCTCCTTGACGAGCGCCTAAACTATTTAGGTCTCTTTTTATTATTATATCTCAGATAAATAATACTCCCATCATTTCTCTAAAATAATCAATAACCATTCTATTCATGCAAGTTTTACCAAAAAATTAAACTTAAAACTATCACTTCTATTACACTCAACTTGGTTATAGATACCTTCTTATTGCCCGCTACTAAAATCCATACATAATGGTCAAGCAAATTATGATTTTATTAATTTTAAGTATTTGCAATATTATTCCATTGCATAGTGCTCCAACAATATTTCTCCGTCTTAGCATCCATATGTTGTCCATCTTAAAATATCAAATTCACATCCTTTGTATGTATATCATAAATTTGGTTATTTTTCACCTAATCGCAAACCATTTATCCTCCAAAATTTTTTATCTTAATTTTACTTTCAAATTCAACATATGCCTCAATTCTTGGGATTGCCTCATTTGTAAATAGCATACAATCACTACAAAAGTTATTAGTAATCATTAAAGTAAATCTATTTTGATCAAAAGCCCATTGATCAATCTATTATACACACACACACACCTAATACCTTTCATAACTTCAACATACTACTAATGTGCGACCCTTTTATATATAGGCAAAAAGTCAAATATTATTGCACACAATTATATGATAAAAGCCTATAAAGATCAATCATTTTGTATGCCAAATTTTCTTGTAATTACCTTAGCACAAAAAACCAGCCTCATAGTGAAACTTCTTGGCAAATACAACATTGATTCTCTAGCATAAGCAAGATTTTTCTAAGCCTATATCCAATAACACTTTAAAATTCTCCTAAGTAAAAAATAAATGAAATATAAAACTTAACAACTTCAGGTAACTACAATAATATCTCATGTTGTACCCTCCCAGAGTGCTTGAGTGCACTTAAGAGGTTGTCTATTGCCAATTTTCAAACAAAGTTTGATACTAATAAAAGAAAAACACTGCCGTTGCCGGTCCCAAGCCCGGATGAGAAAAGTGGAGGGTTGCGTTAGGTAGTCGACAGCCAGCGTAAAACTTGTCGAAAAAAATCATGACATGAATCCTTTTGATCATTGTGTAAGTGCTAGGGCGTCCCCTGGAAGCGACGCGCTGTATAGCCTGAATACAGTGAAAAGTGTGCAAGGGCCGCTACACCGGCGCCCGGGTGTAGTGTTAAATAAGCAAGGGTTCCCACATTACGGGCGAATGCGGGTAAAGAAGTTAGTCCATGAAACTAATGAATCTAATTTTAGGATAGGTTCTTGGAATATAGGCACTCTCAATGGTAAATTAATGGAATTAGTTGATATTATGATTCATAGGAAAATTAATATCTTATGTATTCAAGAAACTAAGTGGGTTGGAGAAAAAGCTAAGGAGATTGATAATTTAGGTTTTAAACTTTGGTATT
>NEWO01000935.1:88631-115855 GCA_003013225.1 Phalaenopsis aphrodite
ATCAAATATTAATGACAATTACAAATAATTAATGCGCTATGATTCTTATGCTGAATTTAATTGACCCAATGTGACTCAATGTGACTCAATGTGATCCAAATTATTTTGTGCTGGACTAGTTAAAAGGGTCGATTGCATGCAGACCACCCAAAACATTGCTATTTACAAATTAAATCTCCTCCATCCTTTTTAGAATTCTCACTCAAATATGAAAGATTATAATAAAACACCAAGTCATGATTTTCATTTTAATCAAATTCACAATCATTTAATTTTGGCACGTGTAAATTTATTGATTTATTGTGCTCTTTATGTAATTATTCCTAGTTAAAAATAAAACAAAAAAAGCTTAAAATATAATTTTTTGCTGAGAATACAATATATTTTTAAAATATTTTTAAAAATGGAAATTTTATCTTAAATTATAAGAATAAGATCGTAAATTAGTCATCAATTATTTAAATGTGATTCTTTTAGTCTCATAGTCTATCAAAATGTCAAAATCATTCTTGATTATTTAAATTTGTGTTCTAATAGTTCTTCCGTGTGATTATTTCAACATCAATTTTAAGTGTCTCGAGATTAGAGATGTAAATGAGCCAAGCCGGCTCATAAGTCGAGTTTATCGAGTCACAAGTTAGAGCTCGTCCTTGCTCGGCTTGCCAGCCGATTTGATTAATCTTTCGCTAATCATTCTGACATATTTTTTGGTGAGTTGTGAGTGCATCACACCCCCTCTTCCTCCGACCACCAATGCATTCTTCTATGAGTTACCTTAAAAATGAGATTTTTAGTTTGAGCTCGCGAGTCAGTGACTACTATTATGAGCAAAGGTCAAGCTCACAATTTGATAGACGAGCTGAGGCATGGCTAGTTCTCAACTCGATTCATTTACACCACTATTTAGAATTATTTTAATATTTCTATAAATTTTGGGGTTATAATTGGTCCGCATTAATAGGGGGAAATTAAAATGAATTAAAAAAATAAAAGAAAATTAATAATATTTGGACTACTATGCATGTAATAGTCCCATTTTAGACTAAAATTCGAAATGAAATTTCAGAGCCGAACAGCTTAACCTCTGAACCAAACAACCTGCTCCCTCCCAACCTTTCCCGCAATCACTGCCGTCAAATCCCTCCATCAATGCCCCATCGCTAATCATTTAATGCATTCCACCATCTTCCTTTGATCTTCTTCGCTCACCACTCCATGGCCGCCCTCCTCCCCCTCCTCCTCCTCTCCATCCTAACCTCCATTCACTGTTCCTGCGACTCATCACACCGCCACCTCCTCTCCCTCGCCTTCTCCTCCGTCTCCGGCTTCCATCTCCCTCCCCCATCCTCCACCGGCGCCTGCATCAGCCACCTCCACCTCCCCTCCCAAAACCTCTCTGGCACCCTCTCCTGGATGTTCCTACGGAACATCACCACCCTCCAAACTCTCGACCTCTCCTCCAACTCCCTCGAAGGCTCAATCCCCGGCAGCTTCTGGTCCTCCCCTGCTCTCACCGCAGTCAGCCTCGCCGGAAACCACCTCGGCGGTCCTCTCCGGTTCGAAAACTCCGGCCTCCGGTTCCTCAACCTCTCGAGCAACAGGTTCACCGCCGCCTCCAATCTCTCGATTCTCCGCAGCCTGAAAGTCCTCGACTTGTCCCACAATAAGCTCGGCGTCACTCCTCCCGGTCTGAACTCACTTCCTAATGTCGAATATTTGGATTTTTCTAATAACTCCATGACAGGGGTGTTCCCAAGTGACTTCCCGGCAATCGCCGGACTCCGATTTCTGAACCTGTCTTACAATAACCTCACCGGAGTGATTGATTCGGCGGCGCTGGATAAGTTTGGGAGCTCTGCTTTTGTGAAAGGTGGGATTTTTACCTACGCAGCGCCTCCCAGTGAGAGACATAAAGAGAAAAAGCATGGAAAGGAGAGGGCTTGGAGGACGGGATTGATTGCAGCGGCGGCGGCGGCGGTTGGTGTGGTCATCATTGCAGTGGTGATCGCCGGAGGTTTCTATCGCCGTAAAAAAAGATCGCCGGAGAAGGAGAGGCGGGAGGTGCGGGAGGAGGAATTGGAGTGGGTGAGGGAGGCGAGGTGGGGAGCGGCGGTGGTGGTGTTTGAGAAGCCGCTAATGGAGTTAACGTTTGGGGATTTGGTGGCGGCGACTTCGGGGTTCGGGAGAGAGTCGTTAATGGCGGAGGGAGGGAGGAGCGGGCCGATTTACAGGGCGTTGTTGCCGGGAGATATGCATGTCGTGGTGAGAGTGATGGAGAGGGATCGAGGTGGCGATTCGTCGGCGGCGGCGGCGGCGTTCAAGGAGATTGGGAGACTCCGGCATCGGAATTTGCTTCCGCTACTCGGTTACTGCATTTCCGGTTAGTTTCATTATTATTATTTTTAAATTCTTATATAAAAAACTTTTAAAATGGGTCTTTTATATGAAAAATTATAATATTATGTGCGATTGAGATGAATACGAATTGATGATATTGGCACTAGAGCTCTCAAAGCCGCTCTTAGTTTCCAAACAGCTCTTATTTGACTCGTTAAGAAGCTCGTGTTTGGCTCGTTCTTTAAGCTAAAGAGCCGAACACGAATAACAAAAACAAATATTTGCTTGTTCCTGTTCGGCTCGTTTTGGCTCGAATACTACTAATCATTTTTATAAAAATTATAATAATTTGATGGTGGCAATTGTAAATACATCCATTTGGCATTAGGAAATTCAAAAAAATACGGAGGATTAATTTGTAAATATTAATATTTTAGGTGATCTGGATGTGATTATCCCTAAATATTATATTAGAAGCTTAGATGTTAATCTAACTACTTAGCATGGTATAATTTATTTACTATTCTCACCTTTTCAGAATAATAAGGCTAATGTTTCATTCCCTTTTTATTGGTATTAGAGAATATATAAATAAAATTATGGTTCTCCGACATAGTGATTACAAAATTCATTATAAATTCTCTTCAAATTATAATATTAATCTCCCAAATCGAGAAATAATTAAAGTATTTATCCGGGTCATATTTATAATTAATAATTTAAACTAAAAAGAGTTTTTTCATGAATAAAAGCTACTAAAAGTTGCATTTTTATATTGGTCACCCCAAACTTTTTATTCGCAAATCAACCCTCATCTTTCATCCTTTTCTCAATTTCTCGCCGAGATAACCCCAACTCGTATTTTCCAATTTTATAAAATTCTCCATAGTTTAATTGAGGGACTCTATTTATATATAACAATTAATGATCTTATTATTTAATATTGAGTCCGTACACCGTATGTTTGGACGACTAACCACCGGTCTATAAGTTGTCATTCATCTTATCGGCAGACGATCTGGCTGCTGGTGGTTGACCTTTCGGACATGTAAATGTTAGGACACAATTTTTCCATCCTAATATCACTAGGGCTGTTAATGATTGGATTTTGAGCCCAAGCTCCGACCCAAGCTCCGATCAAAAGATGCTAAAAAAATGTAATTTAAAGTTTTTGCTCGTATTTGAATGTGATCTCAATTTAGACCAAAATTCAAGTCAATTTTCGAGCCACTAATGATCTTAGTTAGACTCACTGGACTAAATTGTAAATTTCCCATTTAATTTCCAGGAAGAGAGAGGCTACTCCTCTACGAGTACATGGAGCGCGGCGATCTACACCGTTGGCTCCACGAGCTCCCTGCCGGTCAACCGTCCGTTGAAGACTGGACAGGAGACACCTGGGAAGAGAGCCTCCCCTCCGAAAACCGACCGTCGTCTTCCGCCGCTGCCGCCTCCGCCATCTCCGGCGACTGGCCGACGCGCCACCGCATAGCTCTCGGTGTGGCACGTGGCCTCGCTTTCCTCCACCAAGGATGGGTTGGTTCTCACTCTCCCGTGGTCCACGGCCACCTCACCCCTTCCAACATCCTTCTCTCCGACGACCTCGAGCCCCGCATCTCAGACTTCGCCGGCGGCGGAGGCGGAGCGACGGCGGAGGACGACGTGTACAGCTTCGGGGTGGTGGTGATGGAGCTGGTGACCGGGAAGTCTGATTGGCAGGAGGTGGAGGTGGAGAGGATACGGGGGCTGGTGCGGGAGGGGCCGGCGGCGGCGGTGGCGGAGGTTGTTGACCGGAGGCTGCAGTGGGATGCAGAGTGGGAGAAGGAGGCCGTGGAGTGTTTAAGAGTGGGGTATTTGTGCACGGCGAAGTCGCCGGAGAAGCGGCCGGCGATGCAGCAAGTGGTGGCGCTGCTTAAGGATATTAGGCGAGACGCCGACGGTGGGGTTGACGGTGATGGCGGCCCGTCTGCTACTTGTTAGTGAAAAATTATTACGTGCGGATTAAATAAGTGTGTAATTTATTGTATTTTTGATTGTATTGATTGTATTGATACAAACAATACAATCAAAATACAATAAAATTTTTATGTACAGATTTCGCACTTTGATTTCTGGTCTTAGTTAAGGATTCTAGTTGTAGTAGGTGGACATTTTTGTCTTCTGGTTAGTCAACGAAGTTCTTTGCGTTGACCGTTGGTTTGTAAAGCTTGTGAGGTTATTTTTAGAAAATTTCATAGTTAAGAGAAATATATGAGTGATTTGGTGGCGCATCATTTGTAAAGTGTCGAAATAGTTGTTGATTATTCATATGAAATTAGGGGTGTAAATGAACTGAGCCGGAGCCGGTTCGAACTTGGCTCGTTAACTAGCTCATGAGGTGAGCTTATCAAGGCACGATCTAGTTTTGGCTCAGCTCGTTGTTTTGCTAGTCGACTCAATTAGCCTATTTTTAGTAATTTCAATATACTTATCGGTGGGATGTTGTTATATCATCCTCTTCCGCTCACCAATGTCTTCTCCTAATCGAATTTTAATTCGAGCTTGTGAGTTGACTACTACCACAAAGAGCTCGAGCTCGAGCTCGCACACATAATTTGGCAAACAAGTCAAGCTCGATAAGCCTTGGCTTGAGTTTGACTCGACTTATTTACATCCCGACATAAAACTGTTTTAGTCCAGTTTTAGTCCTCCAGTTTTCACCTCTAACATATCTATTTTAGCTATTTAGCACTCAATTTTTTTTTATTTACACATCTAACACTTAAATTTTAAGATTTACATGAAAATATTTATATGCGATCGTTTTAATCCTAGAATTTATAAAAATATTAAAATAATCTATAATTTTTTTTAATTGGGCTGAAATATGAATCATGAGACTAAAGTCCAAGACTATTTTGACACTTCGCTCCAATTTCTACATATCATATTAACCACAAATGTAAAAATCAAAGTTTAAGTGTTATATATAAAAATAGTAAAAATATAAAAATATCGTGGTATTCATGTAAATATGCCCCTTTATTTTATTTTATTTTGCTATAATTTAATTTTGTGCTTTTTTTTTTTTTCTAAATGAAGAGATGGTCATTTAAAATCATGTGGGAGCATCATAGGACACATTTCCTTACTATAGTCAATAATAATTTCACCTACCCAACCCTCCATTTTTAGTCGTATAGATTATTAATGGCGCATAATAAATGCGCAGATTTTGCATAAAATTCGAGCCACAATATTTTGATTAAAATTAAATTGAGACGTGCTTAAATGAATTTAATATTATTCTAGAAAACTATACTATATAATTAATTAAATATTCTAAAATTATCATATTTATAAAATAAATTAAAAGAGTATATAAATATAAATAATATTAAGTCATACAACATGATTATGTCATATCATGTCTGTCAGTTTTATGACATATCCAATGATGTGGTTGAACATGACAATTCGTAATTTCAGCAGTTAAATAATTTGACGAGTACTCTAACGAGATTGTTCAACTAGTTCTCCTGTTAAGCAGTTCCATAACTGGGTAATTAGACAGCTGGGTAGTTCAACAATTCGTCAGCTGAGCAGCTCAGATGTCTTTTATGTGTATACATTTTGAGTATTATAAATGTGAAAGATTTAGGTGCAAGTGTAAAAAAATTAGGGCGAAAAATAATATGAATCAACATAAATCCAGAAGTACAAACAGAGATTTAACGAGGTTCAACAAAAATGCTTACATCATCGGGAGCAGAGCGACTGCTTTCGTTTAATTCAGAAAAAAAGTACAAACTACAAAATATCATGCTAGGGTTACAAACATGACATATACATATAACCATACAATACAATGAGTAATTATAAAATTACCCATGTATCGTACGGTGGGGCATTGCCACCACACCCCCAACCCACATAACAAAAGTCTCTCAACTGGACAAATTCTTCCGCTCCGCTCCGCTAGCTCGCTCCATTCCGCTCCAGCATCCATCGCTCATATGGTACATGAGTCATACCTAACAGTTAGATATATTACATAAATACCACTAAATTCCTATGTATTCATATATCTACAACTATATATATATATATATATATATATATATATATATATATATATATATATATATATATATATATATATCATATTATATATATATATATATATATATATATAATATGATATATATTATATATATAATATGATATATATTATATAATTGACCTTGACCTTAGTGTCACGGCATCTTTGCTTTCACAAAAGAGTTAAAAAAGGTTGGAGGAGTTGGAAAGCTGATGAAACAAACATTTTGTTTTTACACAATTGTCCGGTATTTTTTGAACCTTTCTCCTTTCTGCTTTTGTTCTCTCAATTCTTACCTGTCCATTTTTTCTTTTTTTTTAATTTTGTTTCTTCTTTTTGGAAATTTACGCCAAAGGATTTTTTTTTGGAAGATTTACACATATACCACTCAATTCCTATGATTTACATATCTAACCCTAAACTTTAACTTTAATATGCTCCAAACATCCTTATTTATATATTTCATGTCTCAAACGTTTATTTTACAAATAAAGCCATATTCATTCCCCTGTTCACACCAGGAAAAACAATGCCGTTAATAAAAAATGTTAGCGCCCATCATCATCGGCGTTCCTCTTGTCGCGTGCGGATTCCGGATGTATCTGAATTTCAATAACATCGTGACACGTGACTGTCAGGGTATAAGCATGTACAGAATTTGTACCTGCAGGGTACAAATAGGGTTTAAGTTTTATACCAAGCTTGTACCAGTTATTACCCTGTTTATATCCTGAGGGTACAAATTTTATACCTTGCTTAACCCTAGCTGACGACCACTGTCACATCCCTTCGTTGTTGATGTCTCTCTCTGTCGTTGGTGCAAGCTTTGATGGAGGTTGCATCGTTCTATAGCTAGAGCTTCAAAAGCTTCGAATGATGATCTTCAAGTCTCATGATAGTTTAAACCCAAGCGTTTTTGACTTGAGATATGATGTTCGGAGTGTTTTGTACGTGAAAATCACTTTTAACATTTACATCCTTTTCCTATGAAAAAAAAGATGCCCTTAAAGTTAAAAAAACTACATATTTTATATGTGATATGAAATATCTGGATGATATAAAATCTTAAGAAAAAAGAAATTAATACATCAGGAGTCCTGATGCAAAACTTCATCAGAACTACAATCACAATGCGCCACGTGTACGGTCTTATCCTACTAAATAGAAAAACTAAATAGTTTAATATCTGACAGGGCAAAACCTTACATATGACACATTGTGATTAGAGTCTTAATGCAGCTTTGCATCAGAACTCATAATGTAACATTTCTTCATGTTTTCAGTGAGTTGGGAGGGCCCACTTCGGCAAAAAAAAAAAAAAAAAAGATTGAGCTCAATCAAGCTACAAGCCAAAATTTTAATTTAATTTTTTGTTGATTTTCTGTTGAGTATGGAACACGTTCATTTCGTATGATTCAAGTTAGATATATTTGGGATGATATATTTAATAATTAGAAAATTTTGCATGATAATCTTGTGCGAATGTATAAAATAATTGTGTGAAATATTGAACAATTAAAAAGCTAGATATATCTTTTCATGGATGGATGAAGGCGGCATTTATGTAAACATTAAGGGGTATCGTAAGATATGCAAATACATAGAAATTGAGTGGCATGTATGTAAATCATTTTTAAGGTTTTTGTCCTCATTAAATTTAATTGATAATATGTTTAACCAATTTTTTCTTTTTTCTTGAATAAATTTGGATAAAATCGTGGTCCATTTGGTTTTGTTGTGAATTCTAAGCACTGTGCATGTTGCAAATTCATAATTGTTTGGTTGTTTAAAGTAAATACAGTTGGAGATCGGTGATTGATGGTATAGATCGGGCACCGCATGCATCTCTACACCATTGATTGAGGCAAAGATGTATTCGGTGGGCCCCGTTTTTAACTTTTTTGATCGACGGTATAGATCGGACACCGCATACTTCTATACATGGGGTGTATGTATGAAATAATTTTTCCTGCATATGAGTGTTATGTTTGGGTGTGTAAGAAAAAAAAAGTTTTCTCCTTACCCGCACGGATAAAAAATAAATTACTGAATTACCTAAAACCTACATAAGAAAAAATAATAAATTTTAATATTTATATAAATTTTTTTTTTTCAAATTTCAGGAGACATGATCATCTATGTTGGTGACAATTTGGTTCTGTTGATGTTAACTCATGACATAATGGTTGAGAGTGTAGTTTTCAACTGTGAGGTTGCAGTTTTGAATAACAAAAACGTGTCATTCTTAGATATACAGTTCCACAAGTGTTATATAAGGTTTTGCACGTGTTGAACTCCAAATGAGGTGTGAAAAAAGACGACGAGGTGGCTGGCCGAACCGTACACATGACGCATTATGATTGGAGTCTACACTAGGACTCTTGATATAATATTTTTTATGTTTTTAGTGAGTTGGGAGGGCCCACTTGAACAAAACAAAAAAAAAAAATTTAGGATGGAGTTCAATCAAGCTACATGCCAAAAATTTAATTTAATTTGTTGTTGATTTTATATTGAGTGTGGATCATGTTCATTTCGTAATATTCAAGTTAGTTATATTTGGTATGATACATTTTCATGTATAAAATAATTGTGAAAAATAATTGAACTATGATTTTATAACACACATTTTAATTTCAATTGAAAGTTGGGCATGATAAAAAAGGTTAAAGTTCGGAGCATTTACATAAATACCCACCATCTCTTATGTATTTTCATGCCTTACATGTAAACCTTTTTTTTTACATTTATACCACCCAATTTTTTTATATTACATAAAAATACCATTATTTTTAACATTTAAAAAGCGAAATATGTCTTTTCAATGATGGATGAATTAGACATATATGTAAAAATTAAAATTTATCGTTAGATATGTAAATACATAGAAATTGAGTGGCATGTATGTAAATGTTTCTTAAGGTTGTGATTAAATTTAATTGAGAATATTTTCACTCATTTTTTACTTTTCTCTTCTATAATTTTGGATAAAATCATGGCCTATTTGGTTATTTGTATTAAAAATGCAAAATAAAAATGAAATGTTTGGTTGTCTCTAAAGTTGATGCAGTAAAATTATTTTTTAATTTGGTCTTCTTGTCTATCTTGAACATAACTTGGCTCTGCCGCTCTTAAGTCATGACATAGTGGTTGAGAGTGTAATTTCCCACAGATAAGTTACGGGTTTGAATTGGAAAAATATGTCATTTTTAGATATACAGTTCCACATGTTTGTTGATCGTCTGTTTTCAGTGCGTCTTCGAACGCCTGAGAGGACGAACATGATGTTCCCTACTGGAGATGTTCGTTGTCGTCCAAAACAAACCCTAAAAGTCTTCTAATGCAGTGTTACTAAATTTTTTATATTGTTTTATTTTAAGAAGAGGAACATACATTTTTTACGCATATATTTAAGTAAGATGAGATTATGATTCTAAAATATTATGTATATAAATATCATCAAGATTTTGATGTTAAATATATAAATATATAAGAATTATGTGATAATGCATTTAAGTCTACTATTTTATTTTACTTTGATTCTATCTAGTCTTTGAAATAAATATTTATGCGTTATTTTGTAGCCAATATATGCACTCATTTGGATATATGTTGTACAGCCGGAAGTGTTTCGATTGTAATCCACCAACAATTAAAACTTCATTGGTGGATTTCATTCGATTTTGTCAATAAAATGTTAACTTCATCAAACACTTCCGACTGTACAACATATAATGGGTCTTTCATCCTTAATGGATTACAATCGAAATTTAACATGTATTGTCAAAAATTCGAGTGTCATGCATTTTATTGTGATTGTAGATTGTGATGGAAGAGGTCGAATCGACTACCCTTGGGGTCGATTTAGCCCATAATGAGGTGTGAGAGGTGCTCCGTGTATCTCTAGGCTTTGGCGTTGGTCAAGATGGACCATACTTTTTGACTTATCTAAGGCAGCTAGTTGAAGTTTATGCTTGGCGAATGTAGCTTCTGATGGAAGAGGATGAATCGAGTCTCTCTGGGATCGATTAAGCCCATAATGAGGAATGGAGGTGCTGAGTGTTTCTTGAGACCAAGGCATGGGTCAAATTCAACCATACTTATTCTTGGAAATATGGTTGCAACCATATAATATTTTGCAACCTTTCTATTGTTACTTTTGAATTCATTGTCCCCTGGTGTAGGCATTTCCCACACAAATCTGTACCTAATCAAACCTTGAAGGGATCAGTTTCTTGATTGAGTTGAGGAAGAACTTCGATATGGTTAGGGGACTGAGGAATCGCTCTTTGCGAAGAAAGTTGGCCCTAATCTAGAAGAAGTTCTCAACGTCTTGATGTCTAAATGAAACATGAGATAACTGCCCCCACAGTTCTACCCGGGATGTTAACGTGAAAGTTATTTCAAGATTGTCGTTAATGTTGCCCCACAACCTAGAAGTAGTTTCATAAAGTTTATGTATGAATAAAAAACTACCCTATCACAATCGTACCCAAGACATTAACATGTACAACCTTTCAATATTACAACGAAGGTTGCTCCTCATATCAAAGAATGCAAAAAAGTAGAGGCTTGACGTCTCAGATTTTAAGACTGTGTCGAATGAAACTTCTTTTTCCACAAAAGGCTAACTATCGTGTGTTGGAAGATTTACGGTGGTAGAGTAATAATTTAGCATCTTAATATATAAAAACCCACCAAACACATAAATAAAAGAAAAGTAGAGCAGGATAAGAAACCTCGATTTTTTACTTTAAAAATATTGGAAAGGGAAAAACTACGAGGCCTAACCTAGTTTAAATAATTCATTATGTAATTGCAAGTACATAGGCTAACTCTCCTTGTGAATTAAAGAATATGGAATTATAATGTTGGTGTATAACGATAGTTTAAAATAATAATTGTAGTGTGTTGCGAAGGTCGTGTTGATTATTATGTGAGTAGTAGTTCTTCGTGAATGTTATATATGATGGTTGTATCGTCATCTTGTTGTAGAGGTCGTAGTTGTTAGTCATGGTAGTAGCTGGCCATGTAGGACATAGGTGGCATCGGTTGGCCACATAAGTCATAGCAGAGAGTTGTGATAGCATTTATAAGCTACAAACGCTAGAGTTTGGAGCAGCATGAGTTATGAGCCACATAGATTGTTGGTCACATTGGTTATAGCGGGGAGTTACAATAATGTCTATAGAAGGCGGAGACCAGAATTTGGAGTTGCATGAGTTATGGATCATGTAAATCATAGTTAGTGACATATGTCGTAGTTGTTAGCTGCAATAACGTCCATTGACTATGAAGGCTTAAGTTGGGAACTACAAGAGTTTTCAGCCACGTAGACCATAAATGATCACGTAGGTCGTGTTGGTGAGTTGCAAAAACTTCTGTAAGCTAAACATGCCAGAGGAGCTGCAAGCGTTGTAGACCATGTAGGTTGTCGTTGTTCATATAGGCCATAGTGGTGAGTTGCATAAACGTTCGTAGGCCATAGCGACCACAGTTGGAAGTTTCGTGAATTGTGGCCCACTAGGTCGTAGTTGGTCATTAAGCCATAGTGGTAAGATGTAATGGTGTTAGTTAGCAGCCAAGGTCGTATTTAGGGGCTATAATTATAGTGAACAACATCGGTCGTGGGCCGTAGTGGAAAGCTGTGATGAAAAAACTTTAGGAGTTTGATGAAGATCATTGTATTATGAGTACGACAGTTGTAAGTAGTTTTGCGGTGAGTTACACCTACTTGGGGTGCGCTGTTACACCATATTTGAGGTGTTTTGTTGCACCTACTTTGAGGTGTATCGTTACACTACATTCCAGATGCAACATTACACTGTATTCGTGGTCCATCGCTACACTATCATCGCAGTGTTTCATTATACCATATCCGAGGGGCGTTGTTACACCATCTTCAGTGTGTATCGTTACACCATATGATTTATCTACATTATCAAGCAAGGGGTGGTCGAAGGTGGTTGATGGGTGCTGACGAGTAGTGGTCAACAATGATCGATGGCTGTGGGAGCAGGAAATGTATGTCGGGTCTTCGATCCAGAACAACACTTGATTTCAACTTATTTTCCTCTCGGTCCAGCTTTAGGTCTCCCTCCTCTCTCCCTTTTCATGAAGGGATTATAGTGCAACTTTATTTATAGACCTAAAAGTGTTCCCCTCGGTAAAAAAGAAAAAAATTCAAACCACTCAATCAGATGACCTAGAGATATTCCCACGATTTGACAACTTATTAAAAACATTTTATTACCTTAATAATGTCATAATTGGTTTAATGACTTGATCCAGACTTGCTTTGACTTAGATTTAGACTAATTCTAGTGTCATTGTGTTCGTCTTGTCGAGCCGATCAAATTGACTGGAAGTATTGAAATTGGAGTTCTAAATGATTTTAAATTTAAATTTGATTTTTTTTGAAATATTTTGAGAATAGTGTTAATCATCTCGAGATTAATGTCAAATGATAAAAATTAATGAGGATGCATCATAAATTAAGAAAAATATAATATCTAATAATAACTATAAATTAAAAAATATACTCTTAAATTATTACAATGGCTCATAAAAAGTTAAATTGAATGCAAATTGGAATTTGCTAGTGGTATATAATTTAAATTAAATGACTTAGGCCTGTTTTGAAGTAACGTCGTTGTTTAACAAATTTCTTTTAAAAGCCATGTTCGTTGAATCGGAGGAGGCCAACTGCTATCCGCAACAACAAAAATTTTTTGTTCTTGCGAAAAAACATCGAGAGACATCCGTGTCCTGCCGCAACACCAAATAAAAATTTTTATAGGAGTCTGCTTTCACTCCAACTAAATGAAACTACATCGTCTTCTCAAATGAACTCTTAATAAAACATCTCTCTCCTCATCTACCTCTTCTCACTGGTGTAACGTCGCCATGACCCGCAAGAAACTTGATGTAGTTAACTTATGAAAGTTAACTTAATAAGCCATGCTATGAAAAATAAACGAGAGAGCAACACAAATAACAGAGAACCAATGAAAAACAAGAAGAGAAAACGAAGATAAAAATACAAAGAAAGACAATAGGTAAAAAAAACTACCATAGCTCAAAACTAAGCTGCATAATAACACTAAAATTTCATCCTAAATTTTGAATTATATATATTAAAAGAGCTGCTCATGACTCCTTACGCGTTAATTAAAAAGAGGTTACAAAATTTGGGAGAGACAGTGGATCCCCAACTAAATGCAAAAATACATCAAGTTCCCAGGGGTTCCACTCTCTACAGTACAACTCAACGCTAATAAGACTAAATAGCTCAAGAAAAAACTAATACATATATATTAAGAACTTGGTTGAATTTTAATAATGGCTAGAATTTATCAATGTTTAATAACAAACTCAACATTTAGATAAGATCAAGGAATAAATGCATATAACCAATCTCATCAAATAGAAAAGATCAAGGCAAAAAGAAAGACTGTCGAAAAGCACTAATCCAGCCAAGCCAGAAACTCCAATCAATATCAAACCAGAAACTCCAACAACAAAACTCCACCACAACAACTCTAATCAACACAAAAAAGCAAAAGCAACAAACAACTAAATTCATAAAGCTCAAAACAAAAGAGAGGTAAAGCAGCTTAAAAAGAAAACCCAAAGAAGAAAAATCGAAAAAACAAAACCATCAACATGAAATCAAGCAATCAATCTAAGTTATAAAAATTCCCGAAAATCAAAGGAATAGACTTCTTGAACTTCCATTTCATACTTCTCTTCTTTACTATCCAATGAATATTCTGAATAATAATATCAACCGAAATAAGCAAGTTAAGATGTGAAATCTTATAGATTTACAGGAGATAACATTAGAATGATATAAAACCTGAAATCTATTGGGAGGAGCAGTAAACAATTGACCGTTAGGAATATATTCATTAAAAAGATAATGAGACAAATGACATTCAAACAATAAATGATCATGTGATTCAACCTCATTTGAGCAAAGAACACATACAGTATTAATGGAAATACCCTTGAGAGAAAAAAATGTCACAAGTATTAATCCCATTGTGGATAATTATTCAAAAATACAAAGCAAATTTTAAAGAAAAACATTTAAATCAAATCAAGTGATACAAATCAACACAAGATAAAAGTTCATGAAGACCAAAATATCATTATTTTAATTTTTAAATAATTTTTTTTGATTTTAGATATGTAAATAGATAAGAGTTGAGAAGCATGGATGAAAATTTTTCTAATATTTTTGTGATCTCTGTTCAGATGATAATTGCATGAGAAAAAACAGTAGCAGCCATTCATTTTTATTTAGGTAAATTTACATATGTAGCACACAACTCTTCATATCTACACCTAAACTTCTATATATATATATAGTACTTTCTTATTTTAAACCTACGCATGCAAATGTATATTTCACTTTCAAAAAATAATGATAGTGCAATTTTTGATGTGTTATTAAAAAATTTAGACCTATCCCGGGTTTAGAGACACGGCTTCATATTTGATCTTGAATCGTCAGTTGATTGCTTACCTCAAGAAGAGGCTATGGAGATGGTTCCACGCTTGACACCGACAAGACCCGCCGACAATGAGGCGTAAATCATCACGCCAGAGAGTCTCGCGGATGTCCAGCATAAGCTGCGACAAGATCCGCCTAAGACCTCGCAAAGTTGAGAAATTCAACCGAGACGACAAACTAACCAAGCAGGAGAAACACGAGCCATGTAAGACTCGAGCCGAACAGAAAATGAGTCACGTTTCACTCAACGAGAAAAAATGACTGATCACATTCGACCGACCAACCCCGCATCCTCAAACGACTTCCTCACAACCAATCGCTCTAGTCGACCGTGCCAAAAGACACCAATCAAGATTACCATGTAGCCGAACACCTCGATCGACAAACGTGTACTTCAGATAACACATTAGTCACTCAGTCGATCGCCCTCAGTCGGCTTACTTTAAGCCAGCCAACCAGCCGATTACCGCTAATGTTGAAATTCAAATTGTAATGCAAAAATGACATAAAATATATACAATCAATTAGAACTTTAATGACATTAATGATTGTTACTATAACTGTTCTCTTCTTTCTCTAATTGTACAAAACAGTGAAACATGTCTATAAATACAGGGCAAAAGAAAGAATAGAAGGATTTTCTCGCTCAATTCTCCTGGCAAAAATTTCAAACTTATTCTACTCTCTTTCTTCTCTCTTTCACCATGCTTTACCTTTATATATATCTATTTACACAAATTTTTTCCTATTTTATTGGGACTTTTACATACATACCACATTTCTTTCTATATTTACATATCTAACACCCAAACATTCATATTTACATGTCTAACACCGAAATCCTTAACATCACATAAAAAATACCAGAATTGCTACTTCTTAATAGTGAAGTACTTCTTTTTATCAAACCAAAATGTTATAAATATAAATATCAAACTTTAGGTGTCACATATGTAAATACATATGAATTGTGTGGAATTGGTGTAAATTTCCCTATTTTATTTTTGGGGAAGATTATTGGTTCTTTGGTTGAATTAGTGAAGATATGGTGCCCTCTTTTTTTTAAAAAAAATTATTTTATGATTCAATTAAAGTAATTGAAGTTGGCAGTTTAAACGAGTCAAATTGAGCTCGAGCTAGTTTCGATTCGATCGAGTTTGATTAATAAGTGTTGGAACCCGAGCTTAATTCTACGACTTCAAATCTGGTCATTTATCACAAAAGAGTGAAAATAATTTTAATGTGAATAGCAGCTATGATAAAATGACGGATGAATGAAAAAATCATATGATAAATAACAAAAAAAATGAAGAGTTGGGCAATGTTAATGCAAAAAAAAATCAAAATATAGATGTTAAGAATAGAGTGGTATGAATGTAGATGCCGCCCATACTTGTTATGTTTTCATTTTTTATTTTAACTCAACTATAAAATGAATTAACCGACCCAAGTAGAGCATTGTGTCACCTCCCAAAAAAGCCCTTGAGAGAAGTGGGCAGCCCAGGACTTAAATACTGTTTTTCGGCCCTACACCTAGCCGATGTGAGACTATTTGTCCGTGACATTCTCCTCCACCCAATCACGTGATGCCCTCATCACGGATCAGCTCCACCAAGGGTCCCACTGGACCATAGAGAGTCCACAGACCTGACAGGCAGTAATCTGCTCTGATACCACTTGTCATCTCCCAAAAGAGTCATTGAGAGAGATGGGCAGCCCAAGACTTAAATACTGTTTTTTGGCTCTACACCTAACCGATGTGGGACTATTTGTCCGTGACAATTGGCTCGTTTATGAAATTTACACGCATACCACACAATTCTTACACATTTGCATATCTAAATACCTAAAGTTTGATATTTATACATACCATTTTAAGTTAAAAACATATACATAAAAAATATATTTTACTTTTAATTTTTTTGTAGAATCATATAAAAAAATTAATGATAAAAATTCAAATAAACCTTGCCACCAAATCCATAAAATATGTTTAATTTAGTCTAAAATTTTTATATAAACCAACAAGCATGAACACAAAGCTAGGGCTGTGATTTTAGCTTGATAACTCAAAAATCGATTCGAATTTTGCCTCAAATCAAGATTGGATCGAAATAAACAAGCGGGGCTATGAGCCAAAGCTTTAGATGATTAGATCGAATTTTTTTCGAGCCGATTTTGAGTCATACACAAATTAACTCAAACTGGCTCGAGAACGGTTTGAAGTATATTTTATATTATATATATACCTATCAAAGACATAAATTTGAATATAACGTGCAACAAACTGATTTTGAGCAAATTTCAAGCTGAAACAGATCCAAATAACACAATTTTAGCGACAAGTTTATTTTTTAAGCCGGATCGAGCCAATTTTGAGTGGAAATAGATCCAATTAACTCAATTTGAGCCAGCCCTATTGAATTTTGAGCCAGCTCGAGCTCGATTCAATTTCGAGCCGAGGTGGCTCGAAATGAAATATAAAAAACAAGTCAATTTCAAACTGCACTCAATCTATTCAAACCGACCTAAACACGCTCATAACAGGATCATTAATAGACCTAGACATGGCATAAATCTCCCACAAAATCCTTTTTTTTTTTTTAAGATCCAAGAAAACAAATATCCCTCTTGTGGAACCTTTATTGATCATGATGTAAATTTCTAAAAAAAACACATAAAATTAAAATATTGCAAATAATGTAAAAACACTTCATCGCTTTGAATTTTTTCCAACATCTGAAATTGAAATTTTCTACTCTCCAGGCCTACAAATAAAATAGTAAATTGCACAACAAACAAGAAGTATTACTTAGCTTGCATTTTGCTGTAGAGATCTGCTGCAGCAGATAATGACTGTATTGTCACAGGAAACCCTGGGCCCATCTGCAAACAAATAGATGTTAAAATTTTTGAAAGAATGACTTGGTTGCATTAGTTGCAACAGAATAATTAAAAAAAAAACTAAGGCCACCTCTAAGGCAAAGAGGACAGAAAAAGTGATATAGAAATAACAATAAATACATGGATGTCATGATATATGTTTTTTAATTTAAGATATGAATGGGTGCCATGTAGATAAAATAATTTGATGGGTTTAGAGTTGTATCTAAGCAAAGCGGCCTGATGAGCTAACTCGAGCTCAACTCGATAGGTGGCTTGTGAGATGAGTTTGATGAGCTAATAAGCCAAGCTGAAGCTAGCCCCGACTCGGCTCTTTAGCCCATAAGCTGGCCAAATTTAGAAAATAATTAAGATAAAATATACCCATAATATATTAACATTTAAGATTTTTCTTTAACTTGATAAAAATGTTTAAAAATAATATTTTATATTTTATATTTTATATCAAGTGATTTCTTATTATTTATCTTGTAATTATTATTTTATTATACTTTTAACTTGAATCAATATTTATTTTTCAATTTCATGATAAATAAGCCAGCTTGTGAGTCGGCCCGAACTCGTATAAGTGAGCTCGAGCTCGAGCTCGAACTCGATGAATTAATCAAGCTCAAGCTTAAGTTGTGGATGGCATGAGCTTAAATTGGCTCCTTTACACCCCTAGATGGGTTTAAGCCATAATTTTCACTTTAGACATTCTTGAGCATATAAGTAATCAAACATGTAAAGAAATATAGAACATGATGTAGAATACAGTACTAAACTCTCCTTTTACCAAGGTATAAGTAAGAAATGCCCCATTTATTTGAGATCTTAATAAAAAATGAGGTGCATTTATATAATTTCGAAGACATTTTAACTACTAATAAATTCACAATTGTACCCGCTCTAAAAATGAAGGGGTTTCGAGCAGACTCACCGTGCTGCATAATGTGAAATTCTTCACATAACCAGCATATTTGGATGCTGCACAAAAAGGAAAAATATCAGTTAATAATGCATTGACAAAGACCCACAATTAAAGGGGCTTTATCAAAGCATAATTTCTTTGAATACCAACAATCAGTCATTCCTTGTGTTTTCACCAATCTAAGAAAATCAATAAAGCCCCAAGATGTTCCATTTTTAGCAAAATAAAAATCACATAAACATTTAAACTTAATCACAACAAAAAATAAAGGGTAATTTACATGCGTACCACAAAATTCTTATGTATTTACATATCTAACACCCAAAGTTTGATATTTACACTTAAAAATACTTTGTTGTCATAAATCTATACATAAAAAGGTCTGTTTCAATTAAAAAGTTATTGATGGTGGTATTTTTGATATGATGTTAGGTGTTAGATATGTAAATGCATAAGAATTGTGTGGTATGTATGCAAATGCCACAAAAATAAATAAGGTAGATAACAACACCCTAAAGAGTTTAAATATCTTTTTGTTCCTCCCATGCTTCAATGAAAGAACTATTTAGGACAGAAATAGTGAAGTAGAGCTTGTAGCAATCCTCCAGCCGGGCTTCGAATCCTACTTTATGAGAAGATTGAGTCCACATTATTTATCTAGCATCTACCTTTTCCTCCTTTCATACCTCTTCCTTCCCCCTCACTAGCTTCCTCTTCCAGCAATCCCCAGTTCCCATGTTTCAATTTTAAAATTATTTAGGAAAGAAATGCTTATGCAGTCTTTCCACCATTAAGGCTTTTAATGCGACTTCTGACGAAGATTGAGTCCCTCTTATTTAACTGGCACCATTGTTTCTACTTCGTCCTTACTGGTTTTTCTCCTCCAGTGACTTCGCTGTCTCCGGTTCCACAGATTCGACTAAATTTTGCTCCCTAATGTGAATCCTATGTTTTCTGTTATTAGGATGACCTACTTCAGAAGCTGTATTATGCTAGTCTAGTTGGTCCCATGTCAGCATCCTATGGGTTATCCATGTACATTAAATGTGACTTCATGATCCTGAACTCTCATTGTCGACTCCCATTTTTATACATCTATCATAGCCTTCGTGTTGCGAAAAACAATCTACCTTGAAATAATTGAGATTTTCTTATCCTCCTTCATATCTAACACTGAAAAAAAGAACAAAAATCCCAAAATATGTACTAGTTCATTGCAATTGCAACAAGACAAATTATAGAACTAAAATGCATTACAATACAAGGCACAAGGACGAATAAAAATCAAGAAAAAATTGAAAATGATGTGACCGTAAAAATCCCCGTGTCTAGATTCTCTTCATTTTTTTCTTCTTCCAAAAATTTTGCTTCCATGATTGCCCAGGGAAATAAATATGGAAATGAAAACAGAGTATAATGAACAATTTTTTATTACTGAATTTTAAAACTTACAAAGCTAGGAGATGCTTACAGACACTTGAAGGCTTCTTAAACTCATTTCTAAAAACTTCATCTAAAACTTGCACACCAATACAGAATACAAAGCCCTTATTTATAGCTAAGAGGGAAACTCAAAATTTATTCAAATCAACGCACTAGCAAAAAAACATATCTGAAAAGTAAGTTATAAATAGTACAAACAATAGTCCACCATAATTAGTGGAGAAAAAAAAGGAACATAAAGTGGAACGTGGTCCCCTTCATCACTCTCATTAGTGGAGAAAGTAATAAGTGAAGAGTTGATCATTTAGTAAATAATTATTGGTGGGTGGGATCCACCCACACTAACTTCTCTCAATCTGTGTCAGCTGGCTGTCACTAGGTTTCTTCGTCATTGGATCGTGGTAATTGGACTCTTGAGCTTTGGGCAATAGTCTGGAGAAGCCCATAATCTGCTTAATCTTCAGAGTCTCCCATATATTCATCATCATCACTCATTTGAACTAATGGTATTTGAAAAATTCATAAATTGTCTGTCTCAGCTTTCAATAATCCTTTTTTTTTTATTTGATTTGTGAATTCATAAGAATATTTTCTTTTAAGCCAATCAAATATTTTAGAAAATTAAATTTTCACGGTATTAGAAATCGAAATGTTAATGACTTCATATTTTTACAAAATATCATTAGTCTGTTTTTTCTCTTTTTCATTAATTTGAGGATACATTTTTATTAGAAATTGTCCTTACAGACATTGAATATTAAATTAATTTTTTCCTGAATAAATTGATCAGGACCATATCCAAGATATTTGACAGTCAATAAAGAAGTGGGTCGACATTTGACTTTTTGTCAAATCTTCATTTTTTTACTTTTCTTTTTAAATTTTGGGTATAATTCAACCCAATAATCATACTTGTCTTTAATTTTGTTAAACGCAATATCGAGTTTAGCACCAAAATGATTCCACCATTTAAAAATAAAGCCAAAATATTTTTATTTAATTTTTTTTTATTCAAAATAAACATCCAAGAGTGTTTTTTTGTTGTAGTTAGCAAGTAATGCATTCATCATATAATGAACATAGTTCCAATAATTTATTGAAATATGCTGATGTAGATTAGATGAAAGATTAATCATTCGATCTTGATAGAGTTTAGTTCCCAGTGACGGTAACGAATAAGATTTTGTGTAACATATTTGTTGTACAATATATCTTATTTAGCTTTATCAAAGCAATTGTGTCTACACACTTTAATTGGATTAATATTTTTTCATAAACCTCACAACTGAGGTATGATTCATTAGGGAATATACTACTCATATGGCGTTCTGCTAAAAATGTAGTTGTTATGCGAGTCCAATTCATTATCAGGTTTTCTAACTAGTGAATTTTTGCGGGGATCAACAAGGTTGGATCAGCAATAAGGGGAAAGCTCCAATGGAGCCCCCTGGACCTCGGGCTCTCTCTTTACACAGAGGTAGAGGAGGTAGTGACTCAAGTGGTCGCGGACATCAAAAAGACAAGTTAACTCTGTGAATACCTTTATGGTAGTTTTTTCCAAAGCATGAAGTAGAAGAGCATTCTACTATTGCTCCCACATAGCAAGAAAATCATGAAAGAAACATTAACTTCTTTCACTGCTAAAACTTCTTATATTACCAAAATAGGTAAAACAAAATATTCTATAAATCAATCCTGAAGATAGTCATATTACGACTACATAAATTCTAGCAGAATGTTTTATGGGAAGATTTGCATTCATTAATAAATTGCACTTCAGTCATCAAGTTTATAGAAAATAAATAACCCCAATTAAAGTGTGTAGACATACACAAAAACTTCGGTGAAACTAAACAAGATATATTATATAGCAAATGTATTATACAAAATCTTATTCATCACAGTGACTAAGGACTAAACCCATATCAAGATCGCATTTCAATAAATTTATTGAAATTATGTTCATGTTATAATGAAAGCATTCAATCTTGTTAACTCCAAGACAAAATACTTTTAGATGTTTATTTTGAATAAAAAAATTTTAAATAAAGATATTACAGCATGGACTACTGATGGTGGAATCATTTTGGTTCTGAACTCGATATTATGCCTAATAAAATTAAATGCAAGTATAATTATTCAGTAGAATTATACCCAAAATTAAAAAAAAAATGTAAAAAAAAATTATCATAAGGCCAAATGTTAACTCACTTCTTTATTGACTACCAAATCCCTTGGATATGGTCCTGAAGAATATGTTCAGGAAAAAACTAATTTAATATTCGATGTCTGCAAAAAAAATTTCTAATAAAGTGGTAGCATCAAATTAAACATAAAGATAAACTTAAGTAGGTTAATGATATTCTGCAAAAATATTAAGTCATCAACATTTCGATTTCGAATACTGTGAAAACTTATTTTTCTAAAATATTTGAAGGGTTCAAAAGAAAATATACTCATAAATCTACAGATCAAATAAAGAAAAATATTATTGAAAACTATGATAGACAATTTATGAAGATTTTTCAAACGTCATTGGTTAAGAAGAGTGATGATGATGAATCTATAGGAGACTCTGAAGACTAGGCCGATGATGGGTTTCACTAGAGTATTGCCTAAAGCCAAAGAGACCAACTGCCACGATCCAATGAGGGAGGAACCTGGTGATAGCCAGTTGACACAGACCAACATAAATTAGTGTGGGTGGATCCCACCCACTAATAATTATTTGTTGAAGAATCAACTCTTCACTCATTACTTTCTCCACTAATGACAGTGTTAATGGGGACCATAATTCACTTTATGTTATTTTTTCCACTAATTATGATGGAGTAGTTTTGTACTATTTATTGTTTACTTTCCGGATATGTTATCTGTCAGTGTGTTGATTTGAATAAATTTTTAGTTATGCCCTCAGCTATAAATACGAGTTTTGTATTCTGTATTAGTATGTAAGTTTTAGAAGAAGTTTTTAGAAATCTAAGGTTAAAAAGCATTCAAGTGTTTGTAAACCTCTTCTAGCCGTGTAAGTTTTTAAATTCAGTAATCAAAAGTTGTTCATTATATTCTCTGCTTTGTGGCATGCTCACACTCACACTCACTTCACACAGCTCGTTTTCAACTCGTGAAATAACTTGTATTTGATTCATTCGTTAAGTAAGTCGAACACAAACAATTTTCTTGAGTTCAATTTATAAACGAGCATAACATGAACATAAGCTTGTTTATTCGTGTTCAACTCATTTTCGCTCGAAATAATTAAATAATTAAATAATAATATTTTTTATATCATTTTTAAATTAATTTTTTCTAATATAATTAAATAATAATATTAGTTTCATTAGTTTTATGGACTAACTTTTTTACCCGCATCCGTCCGGAATATGAAACTCTTGCTTATTTGACACTACACCCAGACGTCGGTGTAATGACCCTTGCACACTTTTCACCGTATTCACGTCATACAAAGCGTCGCTTCCAGGGGACACCCTATCACTTACACAATGATCAAAAAAATTTATGTCATGATTTTTTTGACAAGTTTTACACTGGTTGTCGACTACCTAACACAACATTCCACTTTTCACATCCGAGTTTTGGACTGGCAATGGTATGTACATAAATGTTCAAAATAATAAAAAAAATCAAAGCCACATTCCCATTTTTCTTTTATTGTTTAGTCCCACATCTATAGGAGATGTTTCCTTACAGCCTCAGACTTGCATAAACATAGGGAAATCTCTCTTTTGAGCACTATAACAGCGTGGCCCACATGGTAGTTTTAGTTTTTGAGCTCCGATTCGAGTCGAACACAAGCTTAATTTGAACAATCGAGCTTAAATCGAGCGGAACAGAAATAGGCAATTCACAAGCTAATTCAAACACGAGTTGAACACGAACAAAAAAAAAATTAGACAAGTCAAACACGAACAAGCCTTGGGCTCGCTCATGCTCAACTCATTTACAGCCATACTCTCTATTCTCTTACTCCTCCCTACTAACACTATTCACATCCCTAAACCTCCTACATATGATCCCAACATTATAACTTCTCAGAAACCTGGTAACTCCAATTCCACTCCAAAACTGATTTAAAACTCTCACCGCAGCAATGAGATATAACACTGTGACACCCAACACTGTCCTTTTTACCTAAATTGCCTCCTTATGACGTTGTGGTGCTTCAAATTAATTAACCTTTACTCATTGTTCTAGCACTTCAATATAAGTATCAGTGTTGTGGCACCAAGCTCTCATATTCTGATCCAAATTCATGGTGTGTTTGGGGCAGCTGCAGTTTATTAAATAATATGCTAATAAACTGCTTAAAAATAATCTGCTGATAAGCTAGGAGCGGTGGCTATTACAAATTTTTTTTTTTTGGAAAAACCAAACCGCAACCAGAAACCTACCACAACACTTAGATAGATGTGGTGCAAAAACACTGTTTTCAGCGTTTTGAAAAATGCATAAGCTGCCAAAATGTTGTTTACCCAAACAAGTCAAGTGCATTTTCAAAACGCCACCGTACCAAATAAATTGCTCCAAACGGACCCTCAATCATCTCTGGCACTGCAGTGCCATTGGACAATCGTTGCATCGCTATTTAATCAATGTCTTGGTACCGACGATACAAAGTTTTAAAGTGGTGCTCTTGAATTGCTCCTTTTTGCTCCATATAGCGCGGCGACGCTGTAACTGCAATTTGCAGCTCTTTTTTGAAACTCTCAAACTTCTCTTGAATCTTCACTTATGAAAGTTTATGCCTAAAACAATTTAATAACCGTAAAAAATATGCAAAATAAATCAAATTTGAATATATTTTTAAAAATATTTTAGTTAACTCATACCACTCAACAACATACCCTCATGATTTGGGGCTTCATGTTATCTAGTAGACCCCTCTCGTTTTCTAGATACCTCTCGGAGCTTTTATTCTAGGAGAATTTTGAAAAAAAAAGGAAGATTTGTACGAGATAATTTTTATATTGTAAGATTCCTGTCCTTAAAAATTTTGAAAAAGTAGATGAGTCCTCTTAATTTGCACATCATGTTTGTGACTTTTTTTTTGGTGGAATGAATCTTCTCCCCACTCCCATGAACACTATATGATATAATTATATAAATTTAAAGTATTTCTTTGGTTATGTTTTCTTTTTAAAGCATTTTTTTATGGCACATCAATCTAAAGCCTGATGATCCATCCTGATTCAAGTCATTCGGCGCATCATCACAACATGAATCTATTAAGTATATGACAGTACTAAGTAAAATTGAATCAAATAAAGAACTGCCTTACTTTTCTTGAGGCCCACAGGTTTTGCGACTAAGAGTGCATTCACAAAAGCCCCAATATTTTCACGTAAATTCTCCTCAGTGAAGTTGACCTGAGAAAGTTAATACATGATGGTAATGTGAATAATGGCAAAACTGCTTAGTAATTTACAACTATGTTCTGTTTGCAAGCAAGGCTGAAAAAATATATTATACAAAAATAAATGAATTATAAAAAATATTTAAACTGGAATAAGAAACAGACGAGAGTTATTTGTCCTAAAGGAACAAAACTCACGAGTTAATAGCGACTCTGACCTTCATATCATGAAACATTTTTTCAATGGGGCATTGATATAAATACCACTGAAATGTCATGTATTTACATATCTAACGCCTAAACTTTAATTTTTTACATTTATACCACCCAAATCATTCATATCAACATCAAAAATATCATTATTTTAACTTCTAAAAATTGAAATGTACCTTTTCATGCAGAGGTAAGGTACCATACATGTCAAAACTGAAGTTTAGGTATTAGATGCGTAAATACATAAAAATTGATTGGTATGCATGTAAATCTTCCATATTCAATATACACAAGGAAAGAGTATGTCATTGTTTAGAGACAAATGCACCACAATATAGTTTAACTTTACAAGAAATGCAGATTTCATCTCAAATTTGATGCATCCAAAACATTTGCTATTTCTTACACTCATCCTCATTCCATGAAATGTTCTCCTTCCATACTACAAGCAATATAGAACAGGAAAATCTACATGCATACCACTCAAATCTTATATATTTACATAACTAACACCTAAACTTCAACTTTTATATACCACCTTACCTATGCATGAAAAGGTGTATTACACTTTTTAAAAGTTAAAAATGGTGGTATTTTTGATGTGATAAGAAAAATTGGGGTAATAAAAATGTAAGAAATAGAGTGTAGATGTTTGTAAATACATAGGAATTGAGTGATATGTATGTAAATGCCCCATAAGCTATAATATATCAAGTGTTAGGTGACCACAACTTCAACAACTAAAATACTTATCCTGGAATATGCGTAAGCACCATCACGCGCAGGATCAAACCAAGCATTTTGCAGTCCATATAATGAAACAGATTTCGAACAATATTAAGTTTAGCGGACCTCTATAGGATGTAACTTTTCCTCCAACGAACATTTGAGTAGCATAACGTTTTTTTAAGGATTACATGATACCACTCAAATTTTATGTATTTACATGCCCAACACCTAAACTACGAATTTTACATATATGCCGCCACCTTATGCCTGAAAAAGTGTATTTCACTTTTTGAAAGTAAAAATAGTCGTACTTTCAATGTGATATGAAAGATTTGGATGGTATAAATATAAATATCAAAATTTTAGGTGTTAGATATGTAAATACATAAGAATTGGGTGGTATGTATGTAAACATCCCTTTTTAAAATTTTCCATTGTTAGTTAAACAACAAATTTTATAAGCAAGAAGCAATAACTAGCAAGGTTGTCCCAATTTTAACCACGAGACATAAGCTTTAAATCGCAAAAACAATTCTATCTAAAATTCAATGGGTAAGACAGTAACCTGTACCCCTCCACAGATCCTGTTTTCGAAAATCTGAAAATTTTATATTCATTGCGTATTGGTTATTACTTAGCTTCTCTTTTCAAGTTCATTTCAAGTGTAATAACATGCCTATAAAGTTTTGTCCTGATGAGAACAAGTTATGTTCCA
>NEWO01000935.1:116380-153511 GCA_003013225.1 Phalaenopsis aphrodite
ATATCAAAGTTAACATGAATCGCAATGGAATGAAGATATTATTGCTGAAATACAGCAGAATTACAATCAACGCTTTTGAAAACAGGAATAAAATGACAAACACAAATGAAACTTTAGGGTGAGGATGAAAATGATGGACTGCGAATGGACAACGGGCAGGTTAGCCACTGCCTAATGTCAATATTTCTAAAAATATAGAAAATTGGTTATCTCTATTTTTCTGGTTCATTCTTTGAGGAAATAGAAGTGGTTGTCTTTCTATAGTGATTTTCATTAGTTTAATGGGACATTCTGACTCAAAATGAAAATCTTCACCCGATTTTTCATTTTCCACCTCATCTTTTTCAAGTTCAACTTCTTCTTGAACTCTGTTTTCTACTTATTTCTCATTCTAAGTTGAATAGCTTCAATTTGCTCTTTGTTCTGATCTTTAGGATTTTCTTCAACATTACTAGGTAATGTTCCTGGAGGTCTATTGATAAGTGCCATAGCAATACATCCCAAATGATTTTCCATGTTTCTAATTGCAGCTCCTTCACTTTATAATTGACTTCCCATTTGCAATATCAATTCTTCCATTGATAATTTTTTCTCCTTACTTTGGAAATTATTAAATCTTGGGGGTAGTAAGGTTTATAAGTTGGATTTCTATGATGTTGAAGTTTCCCAATAGGTTCGCAGTGTTGTTTCCCCATTGCAGATTTGCAGCATTAGAGTTATTGTTACTCCAACTAAAATTTAGAAGATTCTTCCAACCGAGATTATAATAATTGGAATAAGGATTATTAGAACCATTATTTATTGCATTTAAGGTCTCATAAAAATGTTGAGATTCTACCATTTTTTTTCCAATGAGATTTCCTCAAGCACAAGTGATGTTTGAGAATAATTCTTTTCATATTGATCTATCTTCTTAGATATATCAGTTATTTGTACAGCGAACATAGATATTGCATCAGAAACATGAATATTAGTCACTCTTTTTGGATTTACCCTTTCAGAGTAAACTTGACTTAGGTTAGGATCAAATCTCACTGCCTAATGTTCTTTCCTACAAAGCACTTCAGTAGGTTCCCCAGACTCTTGTTCACCACCTCCGTCTGACCGTCTGTCTAAGGGTGAGCTGTCTAACTGAGTTGAAGCTTAATGTCAAGCTTCCCCCATGGGGCCTCTAGTATTAGTAATGGGGTGTATAGTCTTGCATTTTACCATTAGATTTTGACCACATGATAAATCCAATATTGTCTGACATGTCGCTCCACATCTCTTGTCAATTGAGGCCAAAAGAAGTGTTCTCTCACAAGTGCGAGTCTTGTCTCCGCCAAATTGTTCCGCAAGTCCTCTGCTGTGGCTTTCCTGAATGATGGACTCTCTCAGCGAACATCTATGAATACACAACTTATTTCAATGGAATAGATAACCATAAACCTTGTAATACAGCTCGATAAGCTTCTCCAAACACTGTCCCAGATCCTATGAAATCTTCATCTGTCTCATATAACTCCTTCGCTACCTTAAAACCTACGACTCGAGTCTGCATAGACATGATCAGTAAATGACGAAGGTTAGTGCATCTGCAACTTGTTTTGGCTTCCCACCCTGTGCTTAAGCATGAATTGGAAAGATGTCAAAAACCATACCCAGGATGTGTGTCGACCCTTCATTTTGTTTTGACTCTTCAAGGGTTTCAAAGCCACATGTTTTGTAAATAGGTGAACTTGCTCGTCAGTAGATAGCGACTCTAGTGATAAAGGGTTCTTACGATAACATAGAAATCTTTGTCGTTCGTCGAATATTTCCTCATGTTATCATTTAACTTCTCATTAAGAAATTTTATGGGGCAGCCACCCTCGGTAAGTACTACTTTGATCCTCGCATTGGAGGCGTCACACTCCATCTCAAACAGTTGATTGAAGCCCGGTGATGCCAATATTGGTGCCTGAGTCACCTACTTTAGTGTATCGAAACTAGCCTGAGCTACATCTAAACCCTGAAACCACTCCCTTTCCAAAACTATGTCCGGGGAGAGGTGATGGTACTAAAGCTCCTAATGAAAGCCTATAAAATGATGTTAGCCCCAAAAATTGCCTCAACTTGATAAAAGGTTGAGGTGTGGTCTTTGTGGGTCCCATCTAAATGTCTACAATAGACACAATATAGCCTAAAAAGCATACATGTGAGTTCAAGAAGTGACACTTCTTTCGATTGGTGTATAGTCTCTCTGATCGCAAAACCTCGAAAACCATCCTCAAGTATTATAAGTGCGTCTCTTAGGATCTGTTGTATATTATAATATGATTGAAGTACACCACCACGAATTTTCCGATGTGAGCTCGAACACTTGATTCATCAATCTCATGAATGTGTTGGGTGCATTGGACAATTCGAAAGGCATAACTATCCACTCGTATAGTCCATCCATGGTCTTGAAAGTGGTCTTCCACTCCTCCCCTGGCCTCATCTGAATCTAGGGTTACTCGCTGCGTAAGTTGATCTTGAAAAAGATGATGGTTTCGTGCAATTGATGCAAGAGATCATCTAGGCGAGTTACGGGGAACCTATATTTGATAGTAATCTTGTTGATAGCTTGACCGTCAATGCACATCCTCCATGATCCATCTTTCTAGGGTGCCATCAAGGAGGGGAGAACACACGGACTGGTACTCTCTTGGACCAAATCTCTCGCGTATCATGTATTTGTCATTGAAACTCCTCGTACCCTGTAGGTCTCAATTTGTGGGCAGGCCGATTTGACAACACTGATCTGAGTATGAGAACTATGGCATGTTGAGTGCCCCTTGGTCCCTCTGTAAGATTGTCAGTCATCACGTTCTGAAAATCAAATAGCAGTAGTTGTATGGGCGACGATATCTCAACCTCTTCCTCAGTTCCATCTAATAGGACCAATATCATTGCCATTAGAGCCTCTCATACTGACTGCATGAAGATAGCTCTTGGGATTACCGTCTCCTCTGTGATGTCTACTCCTCTTGCATCTTTGACGAGCAAAAGGACGATGTCTCTGTTCCTTTTAAAACAAATAAGCGTTCTTGAACCTGTAGTATTGGGTCTTATCGTAAAAACATCATGATCTCCCTAACAAAATATGACAAACGTCCATAAGTGCCACGTCGCATCACACTTGCTCTTATAGCTGATCTTCGAAAGAAAACTCATCAAAGTATTGTTGATCTACATGTATCCCGTTACTCGTTTTCAACTAGGTAAGAAAGTATAACTAAGGATGGTTCTATGTGAATAATCTCGGTTTTTCACCATCATAGTGAATACTGCATTCTCACAGCTCCAGCTGTCAATAATCAGAGTGCAGACATTTCCTTTCACCTTGCACTTGATGTAAGAAAAACTATCTCAACCATGAATAATCTCTCTCTGGTTCAGTCTATAGGACTCTTCTGATAACTAGCATCTCTATGGAGCTAAAGTTCCTCCTCCAGATTCTTACGTGCGTCGTCTTCCTCCACTTCCTGGATGACTTCATGTTCCGTGAATGAAACAACTCGGCTCATGGGACAGCTGTAGGTTGTGTCCCTAGTTGTAGCACCAAAAACATAACTTGACAGGCACCGTACTGGGCGAGTTACCCTTTCGGGTTTCTTTCCGCTCAAATTTGTCTGGTCACTTGCCCGTTCTGTCTTCCTAGCACCTCCAAGTATACATTTGTTGGTAATTGCAGATGAAAGTGATTTTCTGAAGGAGGGTTATTACCTGCCTTGTTCTACTATTTTTTCACCTTCAAGGCTAAGGTCTGGACATCTCCCAATGACCAACAGAGTTGTAATTGTATAATGTTGCTGATAGACAATTTCAGGCTACCCAGAGTCGGGCTATAATATGTTTCTCTAGCCCAACCAACTCACACTTCATCAGCAACTGATGATCAAATTATATCGTGAACTCTCCACTAATAGAACTCGGTGTTGTAGGTGATGGGAGTCTCAGAAATATATCCCGATGGTAATGAGGCTATGGGTATTTTATCTGCATCTTCTTCCTCAACTTCTCCCGCGGAATAATCTTGTCACTACCCACTCTCTGTCGCTGTAAATTTTCCCACCATATGGAGGTGTTCTTCTTCAATTTGATGGTTGCAAGCTTCACCCTCTTATCTTTTGGCACTTCCTTGTAATCGAAGATTCTCTCAACTAACTATAGTCATTCAACAAAACCGTTTGGATCCATATCTCCATCAAACTCTAGTAAGCCCACTTGGATTTTAAAATCATGTGTCTTGTATATGTTGTCTCTTCTCTCAGTCTCATCTAATAATGAATTCTAAAGAGTTAGGGTTTGTCTTCCTCATCACTGAAGTCCCCTCTATAGAAGCGATTCAGTTCCTCGTCCCTTTTCTCCCCTTCGACTCCCCATATCACGGTCGAGGGTAATCTCGCCCTAGGGTCTCATTATCAATTTGTGGAAGTCTCAAGTCGACGGATCTTTCACTGTACCTCTTCCCAATTAGGTTATGACATGTGTCTCCTTGGTGATACTATTAGAGTTTGGGGGAATATGAAAGAAAATTTTAGAATAGAGATGGTTTGGGTATTGTGGATGCTAGTAAACTCTAGATAGGACTAGGGTTAGACTAGCTATAATACCAAATTATACTCGAGTTAACCCCAATCGCAACACAATGAAGATATTATTGTTGAAATGCAGTAGGATTGCAACTAAGACTCTTGAAAATAGGAATGAAATGACACATGGTGGGTTGCGGCTGGAAAGCATGTGGATTGGTTGGTCGGGGTTGCGGCAACAACATGAAGGTTGAAGGGGGGTTGTGGTTGCAGTGGAAAGGCTAGAAGGGGGATAGAAGCAGCATTCAGAGAGACTGGAGGGCTTGCGGCAACATTCAGGAAGATTAGAGGGCTTGCAGCAACAAATAGAGAGACTGAAGAGTTTGCGGCAGTAAACAGGGAGGTTTGAGGGATGATGGCGGCAAACAGGGAGGAATAGGCGAAGGAGAGGATCAACGATAATCACCACCTTGGAGCAGTATAAAGTCGTAGCTCCGCTTGTCTTCGAATACGGGCGTAGCTTCACTTTTCAGCTGTAGCTGTGCTGCCCCAGGAAGCTGATGCGGGGAAGCTGACTGCCTGTTTGGAACAGTTGTATGAAAACAACTATGAGTCAGTTGTTTCTGGGAAAATAACCATTCTGCCTCTGTTTAGTAAAGTTATTTAAAACAGAACTGTGACAACCACAATTTTGATACTTCAGAAGCATAAATTTATTTTAAAACAGAATAAAAGTACATATACACAGCTCACTCAACAGTGAGAACTGAAAGTACTAAATATAAATAAAAATAATAATAATAGAAGAAAATCTCAAGTCGGCTTTTTCCTTGGTTGGCAATGAATCCTCAACTAAATTCAAAAGATTTCTCGAGCATAGAAAATTCTTCCCAACACTATTGCAAATGAGCAAAAGTTCTACGATATCGTTATTTCGAAGCACATGACACAATGAACGATCATCTAGTGCATATGGGGTATTTCTTCTGAATCATAAATTGACTGGACATATGGACAAGATTGAACAAATATCGGATTAAGAAATTATATTTTACAAAATCATCTGAATTCATAAAAGTATCTGAACTCATAATCCCAAAAAATTCAAAAATTGAATCTATTTCCAATTTAAAGCACACTTATTGAGCTTTGTGATAAGCATTTCTACAATTCAATTCAACAAACAAGCATGTGCACTAAAAACAAATTAAAAAAAGGAATAAAGATAACCAAAAACAAAAAAAAAATACAAGTGATAGTGCGTTGATCTAGATTCAAGAAAAGTTCCAACTATTTTTTTTTTAATTGCAAGCTTGGAAAACAAATAAACTTAAAGCTTCCAAAGAAAAGAATAATAAGTTCACCTCATGCCTTAGCTTGATAAGCCCTTCGTCTCCAGCGGATGTCCGACTTTCTTATAAAGATGAAAATCACACCAACCTTCCAACATGATTTAGAAACCTTTCCGCTCACCTCAAACTGGTAGGAAAGAAACTCAACAAAGATAATGCAGAATAACCAGAATACCAAGTCAACTAATCCCTAACCCTTCATTAAAAATTATCAAAATAAAAAATGAGATTGGAGAAGCCTATGAAGGAGAAGATGCGCACCGATCGGAAATCATCGGCAGAAAAACGCCGAAATATGATCCAGAGAAGACGATTGAGAAGATTGCCCCAGATGAGTGAGAGCAAATTTAAGCATGTGATTCCTTAATTTCGAATTAAATCCGGGTAAATTCTCACAAACACGTCTTCTCCCTCACACGTTGCTGGTCTCGTCGATGTCTTCTCTCGGGCAAGCTCCTCGCGACTGCCTCACTAGAGAAGAGGGGGAAGAGAAGATAGAAGACCGAATTGGGGTAGCAGGGTAAAAGGAATACGCGAATCGCCGGCCATGGGGAATAACCTGTGGCCCGCTTTTTGTTGAAATCCGCCCTCACGGCTCACTCGAAGCTCCCCCATCGTCGCGCCAAACAGACGAAAACAGCGGCAGCTTGCCGCGCCGCTCTCCCATAGTTGCGCCAAATCTAATGACATCAAAAAAACAAATATATATATATATATAGTAGATAACTTGAAGGGGAAGACCCTCCCATTGGGTGGCAACCCTAGCCTTGAGATAAGAGTCGATCGGCCCTTGTAATCCCTTGGTTAAACCGATCCAGTTAGTCTCCAGTCGGTTCAACCAAAAAAAGCCCAATGTCACTTTCTTTAGATTTTTATAGTTACTGTCAGGTATCAATTAAATCATCAACATAAATAGTCCATATTTTGTTTTCAAGGTCTATTCTACAAAAGTTTAAGAGAAAAATCAAAATAGTCCTCTAACACATTGTAAAGGGACATTTTAATCTCTGAGTCTGTAAAAATATTAATTTAATCTCCAAACTATTTTAATATAGGCTAAAATAGTCCCCACTGAGGTCTATTACAACAAAAATTTAAAGAGTCTGTGGACTAATTTGGACTCTAAGACTAAAGTTGTCAAATGTAAATAATCAGGAATTATTTCGTCATTTTATTAGAATTTTAAGATTTCCTTATAAGTTCATTTCCATTCATGAGAGTTCTACTTATCTGCAGTCCTCTATTTCAGCCATCGATTCAGTTAGTTTTTGTTTCAGCAACCTTTTTTGCAGCCCATAGAATTTTCTATCGGAGGATTAACACATGTGCCACTCAATTCTTATTTATTTACACTTCTAACACTTGAATCTCTCTCTCTCTCTTTTTTTTTTTTTTTTGAAAAGAGTGGTATTTGAGAAGACCGCACCTCATATGTGTCATCAATCCCCATAGGGATCGAACCCGGGTCAGAGGGGTGTTACGACTGACAACGCAGCTACCTAGTAAACGAGCCGAGCTTGAGCGAGCTCAGGCTAGGCTCATGTTCGGCTCGTTCGAAATTGCTCGTGTTCGAAATTGGCTCGAGAACATTGTGTTGGTGTTCGGCTCAAAATTGGCTCATTAAAATTAAATTGAGAAATATATATGTAAAGTATTGGATTCGAAACTAAACCAAATGTATGCAAAAGAATGTTCTAATCACATTACCACACGAGGTGCTGTGATTTAAACTTAGATATAAATATATATAATATATTATTATATAAATAATATATGTAATGTATTATTATATAAATAATTATATAAGTTTTTTTTTTATTTCGAACTAAAACGAGCCGAACAAGAGCGAACAAAAAGTTGTTCGTGCTCGGCTCGTTTATAATTCGAGCTTTAAAAATTTGTTCGTGTTTGACTCGTTTACTTAACGAATGAGCCGAACACGAGATGGTCGCGAACAACGAGCTTTTTTGACAGCCCTAAGCCCAATATCGCCACCGCGGATCTTAAATGTTGGACTGGCTCTGATTGTGTGCACGAGGATTTTGGGTGCGCTGAAGAAGAAGCCTGACAGAAGAGGCACGGGTTAGCACGCTGGAGCTCTTATATGTATGCATAAACACTTTGGCGATGACACTTTTTGGGAAGATCGATTCTTCCCCCTACTCCACAAATACAACAACCATCTCGCAAAGGGCATAAATAAAAGGATGGTGGTCAATCCCAACAATCTTGCTGCCCGAGTTATATGGAGAATTGAGCTCACAATAAGCCAACCGAAACCAATATTCATAACCTTTTGAATCACATAATTTAATGCGACCCGATCTCAGGTCACTCGCTCAAATATGAGCTAAGCAACAACCTAATGGAAATGAAGGAATGACACACCTCAGATTCCAATTTAAGAGCCTTGGAAGATAAATTTATAAGTTTCTCCTCCTACACCTTCCAATGGACTACACAATAAAACCAGATTAAATAATATTAAATTTCCTAAAATTCATAATGAGTATCGAGAAATTCATTGCCTTATTCAATTTTGTAATTTAAAATCCCGTATACAGAATTAGTCTTTACACTACCAAATGAGACTCGTTTTCCTCTCACAAAAGCTTTATAGCCCTTGTGCTCCTTGGCATTAGTCAGGAACTCACAAATTACAGGACAATTGCGACATTGGGCTCCCTAACAAACTTGGCCTACCCCATATCCATGATTGTGTGTGTCAACCCCACCATTTAGATTCATAAATCATCTCTCAGGAATGAGCTTTCGATGCAGTAGGAAAGACTCAGACCTTTCCTAAGCTTGAGCAACTAAGAAATGATGAGTATCATGCGATCAGTCACGCCGCATCTTGCCCCTTGATCGCGAGCAAGATGTCATTTCTACAAAATTTACAGAACAACAATCACAAAGAAAGGATTTCTAAGGCTCAGGAAGCTCAAGGCAAAGTGAAAATCAGAATAAACTCAAATCCTATTTATAAATGATATGGCGCCACAGCGCTGCATGTGTGGCACTGCAACACTAAGCTCTCTGTTTGTAAGTGTTGTGGTATCGGGTCAAGATTCTATCAGTGCAGCCATCAAACCACGCCTGGAATGTTCGGTCACAATCAATGGAATTGATTTGGCGCTGTGTTGCTAGGTATCAGTGCTACGACAGAAGATAGGTTTCCCAACCATTTCAAATACCGTCCAAAAATTCAAAGTGACAATGCGGTTTTGCTGGCGCTGCAGCGTTATGACTCTATAACATTGTTGTGCAATCAAGTCTGGAGCTACAGATATGGGCAAAGTGCCCAAGTGGGCATAAAAAACATGGCAATCAAGCAAGATATTTGTTCTCGTCACGACGATAAAAGACAACACAGTGGTGCTGCAACAAATCATACACAACCAATTTTTCATAGAAAACCTCATACCACTGTCGACCGTTATATATTTTTTTTGTTTGGAAAGAAAGAATGATTTTTTTTTGTAAAATATAAAAATTGTTTTAATATAAATATGATTTTTAAAAGTAACATTTTAATTAAAAATAGATGAGACCAAACGAGTCTCACATATTAAATAGTTAGACGGTTGAATGCGATACCACAAGTAATACACTATCCCGAAGGATAAACATACCACTTAACAATAGACTCAACCACCTAAACTAAGAAGTTTGTGATATCCGTTTAATCTGCAAAAGCTTTTATGTATGGCTGACAATTTCCCTTACATAATATAAGGATTAGATAAGGTTTATTTTATCTGAGTTCCAAGTTTCCTATAGAGGTAAGCCCCTATAGTTAATTACAACTTAAATGACCGGAGTCACTTAAGAAAACTCTCAATTAAGATCAGTGGTTTTATCTTCCAGATTTCAAATTTTAGGCTTCCACGATTGGATATAGAAAAATCAAATGGGAGTGGCTCAAATAGGAACAACTTTTTTAAGGAATCCAAAAAAATGAAGAATAGGGGATATCACAGATCCAGGGGAAACCCTAGTGATTTCTCAACTATCCTGTTATCTGGCTTTATGTTTTTGAAATCATGTTATTCAATGTTTAATCCTGCAAATTATTTTAGAATTTAGGGCTTACATTCGCACGATATCTAATCGTACAAATAGCCTAAAAAGATAAGAGGATTTACACTGTACCACACGGTAACCTCAGAATCCTAAAAGTGTTAGGACTTATAATTGCACAACAGGGTTGTGCAAAAGCCTAAAGATAGGGTGAAGATTTATGTTTCGCTAAGCAAACCACCTCGAAGTCCTATGACTTATTATTTAAACTAAGGAAAATGTTTAGTTATCGTGAACTTATTTTGATGTTGCAAATCCATCTCGAAGTTGCTCCTCTGTGTGTCCTTGTCGTGCTGCCTATGGTGTTCGCTCCAAACTTCCCGTCATAGCACCTTCGGATTCGATGTTAATTTTAAAAGGTATATGCAATTGTTTGGTCAACGTTCTGCCGCCAATAACCTAAGAAGATACGGGTCTCCCGCTAGTCTTATGTCGGTGAATGATACTATCATCCTACAGTTTATCAGATCCTAGGATTGGGTCCTGATGTCATAAGATGGAATATCATTCTGCTCCTCCACCGGCGTGCCTTTGTCATCATCGCCCTAAGCCCCCAAAACAATACCCTATTTGCGACATTGCTTGATGGTTTCATATATAGCAAATGACAACATAGCACTGAAAACCGAACCAAGAAGCAATGAAAAAAAATAAAAAATGGGAATGAGATAGAGGAGGAACTGATTCAACCAAAAGATCAAAAAGTCGAAGGGTGAATTGATCCTCAAAATAGTGACCACAAGTTCAGAAAAAGTGGGCCCAAGATCCTTGAATCAACCCAAAAAAAGATATCATTTTCTCAAATTTCATAAATGGATCAACCCAAGAAGAGTATCCCTTCCAATTCTTGTTTCGAACAGATCGAAACGGGCCCGAATCAATGTGACAATTGTATACGCGGCTCCACTGCCACCTACATAATCACACGCCCAACCCTGAACTCAAATGTGACATTTATGTTATCCAAACCTTAATGTCAAACTTCAAAAAAAAAAAAAAAAACTCTTTCGTGAATGATATTTTATGAGCTTTCAAATCTTCATAAATCCAATTCATATCAACTTTATGATTTCCTGAAATGAAGTTGTAAGAGTCTTTCATATTTCACAAATCAAATAAAGGAAAATAATTCAGGGACGACAACCTTCTAAATTTCCAAAAATCATGTCAATATTAAAACCATTCAATTCCAACATTAATCAAAAGCTTCTCATGTCAAATAAGCATGAAATCATCCAGATAAAACCATATAAACGCTCACGGCCAGGGGCAACGGAGAGGGACAACCACCAACCCAACTTATCACATAGAGAAATCACAAGATAAGGCTCATGGCCAAGGCAGCAAAAAGAAAACTACCACCAACTTTTCTCATAGAGAAATCATGAGGTAAGGCTCACGGGTATGGGCAGCAAGAAGAAGACCACCATATATTTAAGCTCATGGGTAGGGTCAAGAAAGGGCACAACCAAACCACAGAATAAGCCCACGGGTATAGGCCAGAAAAAGCACAACCAATCCCTAATACAATTTTACTGTTTGGGACAGGAAAGAGGACATAAGCTCACCGGTAGGGGCAAGAAAAAGCACAACTAAGCCCCAAAATAGCACATTCAGCCAAATATTCATCACCATGGCAACAAGAAACATTTAAACATAATAAAAGGATACTACAAGAAATGCTCACAGCCATGAACATCCAGAGAAGCCACTAATTCCTATTCAAGCAGGGGTAGCAACCAAAAGGGCAAATCAAGCCCAGTATAAGGGAAATCACAATTAGATGCTCTCGGGTAGGAGCAGCCAGAGAAACCACCAACCCAAACCAACAATTTCCAATTCACGATAAGGACAGCCAAAAAGGAAAAGCCACCAACCAACAATACAAAAGGAGCCATGGGAGAGGGCTCACGGTCAGTGATAGCAAAGGGAAACTACCAACCATTTAAGATATAAATCCCCCCAACCCAATAATAAAGCTCTCAACCGAAAGGTTCAAGGCCAAGAAAAGCAACACAAGGCCACAAAGCAGCCCAAAAAGCTTCAAAATCTCATCTTTCCATCTAAAGTTGTTTCGAATCAGAGAAAGAAAACAAGAACAAAAGTAAACCTTCCTGAAATAAATTTTAAAAGCTCTCAAAGAGACAACATTTCTTCCAACATACGATTTGAAAAAGAGGGGCAGCAATGGGGAATCAAAGAACCAAGGCATGAAAGTTTATGACCAGGGACAACCAAGGGAAGCAACACAAAACCCCAAAAATCAAATAAAATCACCTTCATATGTTTCAAACAGAGGCAACCATAATAGGGAGCCAAAAATCAAGCCCCAAATCGATATTCCATATAATATGCATTTCAAATACGTAAAAAGCAGCTTAGAGTTAAACCGAGACTTCAAAATAGACCCCCAAGAGGTCTACAAAAATAAATTTCCAACCGACATGGAGTTCGAGCCAAGAAGACAACCCCAAGGAGCTGAAACCGAACCACAAAACCGACTTCTTAAAGTATTAAAACGGGCTCCAACATATATTTGAATAGAGGAAATATCAGGAGATAAAACCAAGCATCTGAAATTAAATCCTTTAAGATCTAAACGGATTTCAACATTCTTTTGAATAGGAGCAAACTGAGCCCAGTTGTACAAGGCATCAAAGACATGACTCAAAGCAACTACAAAAGGTTTAAAAACAGCTGTAAGGAGCAAAAACATGACTCAAAGCAACTACAAAAGGTTTAAAAAAAATCAAATTTCAACTGTTTATGCATTCCAATTGTACAAGGCATCAAAGAAACAACAAAAATCATGACTCAAATATGTTCAGCACAGGGCCAACCCGAAAGTAAGGCCTAACCCAATAGATAACCAAAACCCAACCATTACGAGACAAAATCGAGCCCAGCACAAGGGGCAAAAACTAAACCATTTTGAGGCAAAACTGATCCCAGCACAGGGGCAAACTGAGCCCAGCACATGGGCCAAAGCGAGCCCAGCAAAAGGTACCAAAAACAGAGAAACATCCCAGTTAAACTGAGCCCGGCAAGAGGGGCTAAAACAGGAAAGAATTACAGTCAAAACGCAACTCCAAAAGGAGCCAAACTGAGCACATCAAATGGGTCAAAATAGGGCCATCAAAATCAGATTTCATAAAGCCTTAAGCCTCAAAATTTTTGCATCCTAGCATATGTTTCAAATAGTAACAGGTAACAGGGAACGAATAAGCATAAACGGATCCCTGATGCCAACAAATTATCCATTATTGAAACTAATTCCAGCATTTACTTAAACAGGAGCAACAACATAGAATTTCAGCATTACAATTCTAGCATATATTCCAAATAAGCAACTATCATCACATGCAATAACTGAAATTTTCTAAAATTCTATTTATCATGCATTTTGAGAAGAAAAAGAGAAAATATCCATATTATGCTTCATTTTTACTGTTTCTAGAAACTATCCATGATTAGATCTCAAAATAAGCTTAAACTTTACTTCCACATGCTTTAGAAGGGAAAAGAAGTACTTTCAGATGCAAATCAGAATGATGCAGATTAGAAGGAAGAAGAGAAATACCTCTTAATGCAGACTTAAAGCAAAACTCTAGAATAAATTTAAGAAAATGCTTCCTATAGATATTTTCCTCCCAAAACCTTCGAGAAAGCAGCGACCAACGAACACCCCAGCCTCCCTTTTTCTTAGAAAATTTTTAACCCAAAAAAGTACCCTAAGAAGCCTTATTATAGGCAAAAATGAGAGGGGAGCAGCCATATTTACCACAGCTTTATGGTTGAATCAAATGACGGGGAATGAATCATCACAATAAAGAAGGAGAAGGTAAAGCCTCGAGAAGGAGAAGGGTCGGCCAACCCAGCTCCTGCTATTGGAAAGCCGAAAGGTCGAGCGGCCACGTGAGGAAGGAGAAGAGTCGAGAGAAGGGAGGTGGGCGCGTGGATCGTCCAAGGGAGCTAGGGCACGCAGAGAGAGCGAGCCAAATACCTGATCGAGAGCTGCAGGGGTCAAATGAAAGTTAAATGTGCGGGAAATGGGGTAAATAGGATTTAGGATTAAAATTAATATTATAAGCAATAATATAAATATAAAATTATTTAATATTTCAAAAATTAAATTTTGATTTATACATTTTTATTCGCGTGTATGCCATAAAAAAATGGATGTCCTTTTTAGATAATTATGACGTTCCAGACGTGTTGGGGTGGTTTGTTTTGACGAATTCATCGATTTGCGTGCAATTTGCTCGTGTACGGAATTATGACAATATGGGTGTCTTTCCTAACTAAAATTGATGTCCCGGATGCATTGGTGCAGTCCATTTCGTCATTGGAGATCGTCCGAAGAAGTTTGCATTTTCACCTGTTTAAGCTCAATTCTAGTTTGACCTCGCGCAACTTAGTGGAATTTGTGTGTTGTGTTTTGTGTGTGTTGATAGAGCTTAAAGGAGTTTCCCTAGGGCTTGAGATCCTATTGGGAACTTCTCTTTAAGTCTCCACATGATAGTCCTTAGCCACCCGACCATACGACGATGGTTTTGAGATCATCAATGCGAGACATCACAAGAGAAATAGGAAGTTGCTGGAATTTCTAAGGGGATGGATTTCAATACTAGTTTTCTAAGATAGTCAATAGGAACCCTTAGAGCTAGATCCTAAGGAAAAGAGTAATGACCTCAAAATGAGGTCAACAACCACACCAAAACATATAATCAAACGAACAATCAAGCAAACAAAACAGACACATGATAAATTGAGTTACCTCCCAATATACTCTTGGTTTATCACAAGGTCTGAGAATGCTAGACAGATTAAAACTTAAACATAAATTTAATCAAAGGGGTTATTTTCAATATTAAGCTCCAAAGAATATTCCAATAATCCTCTGTGAGCGGGACAGAATTGACCGGATTCAAAGACATTGTTCCCTATTGATGAGCATATTTATTGCACATCTTAACAGGAGAGGATTATTTATGAAATCAAAATTTTTAAATATAAATTTTGAAAGACAATAAAATTAACCACTCAAAAGCTAAAAGCAAAATTCAACCATTATCCGCAACTGTTTTTCAGGATGGACAAATTTAACATTGATTCGAGTTCACGAAAAGTCGATATCATATCATTTATATTAATAATTCAAACTCAAAATAATATAGTGATTCCTATGGTTAGAGTTTTCACTTCCAACATTTGTTCTTATTCCTAAAGTTAGGGTTTCCACTTCCAACAATTTCCCTTTTACTGAATTCTCTTTCTATTCATTATGTCGAGGTTATTTGACTTCCCTCAAAAGAATCAACTGTGATTAATGATGAAAATCATACCAAAGAAAAACTTTCAAGTATTTCAAACCTATTATCATATGAACGACAAAACTTACCATAAATGGTCCCAAATCCCGACGACCTTTCTAAAGGGAATGGGAAAGATCCAACTCCATGTGGATATACCAATGTAGCCTAAAGACCCAAAGTTGTTACTTTGGGAAAAAATTGATTATATGATCATGACATGGTTGTGATACCAAAAAATAGTGGGTATTTTATTTTTTTCCCCTGACAGAAACATATTATGAACTTACTGAAAGAAATCAAGATGACAAAATGAAAGCTCTGTAAAACTCCAACAAAAACAAAACAAAAAAAATAAACTTTGCTGAAAAAACTCATGTGGATGCATGACTATCGAAAAAAATCAATTGGTCGATATATTCACCAAAGGATTCTGAAGCACAATATTTAAAAATATCACAAGCAAACTCGGATTGGAAGATCACCATCCAATTTGAGGGGGAGTGTTGAATTTCTGCTCAAATAATAGCAAAGAATTTAAGAGACATGGATTAAGGTTTTGCACCATTGGGCTTGTTTACTTATGACCCTCGTATAGCGAAAAATTCAAGGAACATAAATCAAGACTCTATACTGTTAGATCTCTCTCTATGACCGAATTGTAATATGTGTGATTTCCTAAAGAATCGCTGACCCCTATTTATTTTTCTCTCCTTTTTTTTTATTTTATTCCTATTTTGTAATGTCAATGGGAGATGTAAGTGCGTGTATGTGCATGTATATGTGTGTCTCCTCTTGTACAAAGAAAAATGAAGATACTTAAAAGTTTCTTCCATCATTTATTTTCTACACATATCAACCAATTCTTATGTATTCATATGTATAACACCTAAAGTTTACTTTTTACATTCATACCACCAAATCTTTCATATCACATCAAAAAATCACTATTATAACTATTTAGTGAAATACACATTTTCATGCATAGCTAACATGGCATATATATAAAAATTTAAGTTTTACTGTTAGATATGTGAATACATAGAAATTAAGTGGTATTTATGTAAATTTTCTTTAATAAAAGGAATGCATCAAAATTAATTTGGTAATAGAAATAAGTAGCAATGCAACTTACCTTCCCAAGGCCTACATGGACAATAGCAGTTTTATCAATTTTAAAATCTACACGTCCACATTTTGCCGCCTTTACAGCCGCAGAGACATCATTTGTCACAGATCCTAACTACAAAATGATAAAAATAATTTTTAAGTAGATAAACAAATATAAGCTTCATATTATCAAATTAATAACTAGGAACTTACCTTGGGGTTTGGCATCAATCCTCGCGGACCAAGAATCCGACCAATCTGATAAAAGAATACCAGATCAAATAATTAGGATAAGACTAATGATGATTTCATTAATGAGAACCCCCATAATAGCACATATGTTCTAGAAAAATTAGATAACAAACCCTGGACAAACGAGGCATAAACATAGGAGTTGCTATGCACTTATCAAACTTTATTTTACCTCCTCCTGCAGGTTTCAGTCAAGAAATAATCAGGTCCTAAATTACCAATATTAGAGAAAAAAAAAACTTTAGTTTTACACAACTTCAGAAAGTTTCCAGAAAGGGTAAATTTCTGTTCAAGCTAAAATTTCAGAGCAAACTGAATGTCAATCTCATAATTTTAATAGTCATAAAAAACTAATATAAAGAGTCAAATGCTACTAGGGGTATACCCAAGCTTAATTCTATCAATTCTAGCCGGCTCATGCCAACTTGTTTATTATGAAAGAAAAAATAATATTAATTCAAGCTAAAATTATAATAAAATCACAAAAAGATACACAAAATAAGCAATCATATCATAAATAACAAGAATTCACATGATATAAAATGTAAAATATCATTTTTAAATATTTTTAATTGTTTCAAGAGAAATCTATTAATTTTAATATATTTTGAGTATATTTGACATTAATTATTTTTTAAATGAGTCGGCTACAAACTAACGAGTCGATTCGAGACTGGCTTGAGCTTGGCTTATTAGCTCATCAAGCTCAACTCACAAACCAATTATCAAGATAAAGTCCGAACCGGCTCATGAGTCAGCTTGCTCACTTACACCTTTAAATGCAACTATTCTTAAGTTGCTTATCAAATCAAGAAGGCAACAAGTAATCAATGAGCTATTGAAGTAATAGAAAATTAATAACGACATTTATATACATACCACCAAATTTCTACATATTTACCTATCTAACACCTAACTTCTTTAACTTTCAAAAAGTGAATTGCATTTTTTCATGCATAGGTAAGTAAGGTGGCATGCAAGTATAAATTAAAGTTTAGGTGTTAAATATGTAAAGACATAGGAATTAAGTGGTATGTATGTAGATCTTCCAAATTAATATGTTTGGAGCAGCACCCCTGTACCAGCTTTTATTTCCTCGATGAGCTCATCACCACCCACAACATCCGCACCTGCAACCCTCGCTTCATCAGCTGCTACTCCTTCTGCAAATACAGCAACCCTAACAGTCTAACGAGCGAGCTTATCAGGTTAAGAAATTCGATACAGAAAACAAGAAAAAAATGGCCTCGAAATGAAGCCGACTTGTACCTTTCCTGTACCATGAGGTAGCGTTAATGCACCACGAACCATCTGTGATTACAATATCCATATGAAGAGCGAGATTGAACAGAACTATTAATAACATTCTATTACCATAAAAGATAACTTTAAACAAATGTCAGGAACAAAAAATACAGTAACCGTAGAATTTTATGAACATAGTATCATACTAAGAGTTTGGTGGCATTTTAAATAAGGGAAATTTACTTAAATACCATACAACTTTTATGGATTTACATATCTAGCACCTAAACTTTGATATTTACATTGATAACACCTTGATGCTACAAAATATACATAAATATGTGCATTTCACTTTTAAAAAGTTAGAAGAAGTGGTGTTTTTAATGTGATGATAGAAGTTTTGAGTTTTATGGATGTAAACATGAAGTTTTAGGTGTTAGATATGTAAATACATTAGAATTGTGTGGTATGTATGTAAATGCTCCTTTTAATGAATATGCAGTGTAACCAAAACTTAGCAGGCTTAGTAAACAATACCTGATCGCTTCGACGTGGATCAACACCCAGGTTTACATGAGCCTCGACCGATTCGAGAAAATTTCTCTTAGCATTACCCTGAAAAATAAGAAGAGATAAACAGATTACAGTGACGAATAATTTGTACAATATTTAAATAGAAATAATGACATCAGAAGGATTTAAATGAAGACTTCAGCGTTTAAACACAAAAACAATGGAAGATTTACATACATAACACTCAATTTTTATGTATTAACATATCTAACGCCTAAACTTCAATTTCTACATCCATACCAGCTTACATATGCATGAAAAGGTACAATTCACTTTCTAAAAGTTAAAATCGTTGTATTTTTTATGCAATGTGAAAGATTTGAGTGGTATAAATGTACAAAGTAAAGTACAGATGACAGACATGTAAATGAATTAGAATTTGGTGGTATGTATGTAAATGCCCTAGAGTGACTCCTACAATTAGATAGGAAAGCTTGATGATTAGTTTCTGAAGAAACAATTCATCATATTTTCTTTTGTCAATTAACTATTTCCTTCATCATTGGTTAATTTATGACAAGAATTTAGAATATTTATCTGACAATATCATGATTCTCACATTGTAAAGATGTATCAGAATTTTCTTTCAGAGAAAAACCCTTTCATAATCGATACAATAAAAATTTTAAAAAGAATGAAAATGTATAATAATTGTTAGCCAGCTTTAAAGAATTCTTCGCTTCCAGCCTCTCACTCTTAAGCTTTAAGGATCTAGCATTTATTATCTTGAGGAAATGATACTCGGAGAATTTGACCTCAACAGCTTTGATTCTCTTGTATTTATCTAAATAGCTTCCATCTTCCACCCTCCATCTCCTTTAAAATCTATTTCCTCCTATAGCAGTCAAGGTAGACAGCATCCTTTCCTTCCCATTTAAAACAATTATCTGCATCATAATTCCACCCACTTCAACTCAAGGTGTCAAAAATTGACCCAATGCTTCAACTTGAATAAAAAAAAAAAAACTGGGTTTGGCTTCACCGACCAAACCAAAATTGGCGCAAAACCAACCCACCAGGGCTGTCAATTTAGCTTGAACACCGTTAATTGATTCAAATTTTAGCTCGAATCGAGATCGAGATCGAGTAGAAATAAACGAGCAATGCTTTGAGCAAAAACATTGGATTGAATTTTTTTTCGAGATGATTTCGAGCCATACACGGATCGGCTAAAACTAACTTAAAATCGGCTCAAAGTATTTTTTATTTATAAAAAGTATATATGTAAATACATATGAATTGGATGGTATGTATGAAAATGCCCGAGTGTTTAGAAATGCAAATACATATAGAATGTGTTATGTATGTAAAGGCCCAATTTCATCCCCCTTGCACTGCTATTTAAAAGATATATAAATATATAAGATGTGGGTGATATGCATGTAAATGCCAGAAAAAAACTCACGGACCCCACCACACGTTTAAATGTTCTATATGGAAAATAAATGAGTGATATATATGTAAATTCCAGAAAAAACAAAATCCCACATTTTGCAACTCAGTCTCCACCACCAGGCTTTCAATCCCATATTGGGCATATGAATGTTATCATTGTTTAAGCATATAAAATGATTAGATTTTCAAAAATTATGTGATGACGCGCACATGGAGAATTTAATTCGAGACGAACACAAGTCATGTCAAATTTATTCTAGTTGAATATAAACAAAAATAAATTTAAAGGAAATAACTCAACTTGAGCCATCTTGTTTTGATTTCGAGCCAAATTGAGTCAATTTCGAGTTGAAACGGATCCAAACAACTCAATTTTGAGTTAGCTCGTTTCGATTTAGAGCCAAATCGAGTTCAATTCAATTTTGAGCCAAGATGGCTTGAAATCGAACATAATAAGCCATGACCCAATTTCGATTCGAACTCAATCTATTCAAGTCGACTTCGACTCGGCCCTAGCTCGACTTGAAATCAGCTTGTTAACATCCCTACAACTTGCGAATCTAAAATTGACCAAAATCAACTAGCAAACCCAAAATTGACCCAAAATCAACCTGAATAGTTGTTGTCTTATGTTAAACGAGCTAAATGGGTCGGTTTGGGTCGACATGTTGAAGATGGGTAGAGTTCGAGTTGGATTTTCTAACATGTTTAACATTTGGGTCGGATTTGGGTCGAGTAGCTTTGGGTTGCGTTAATTTCAGGTCAAACCCAAACCCGACCCCCAAACTCGAGTTGACACCCTTACTTCCACCATCTAAGAAATCATAAGTATACTGTTAGGATCCTCCAATTTCCCTGAGTGTACTTCCCATCATTTGAAAGTAAGTGTAAAATTCTTTCCATCTAGACTACAAGACGCATCAAAAACAAGGAGTATCATTAACTCCATATCAACTTCATGTGAGACCTTTCCTAAACCTTCGTCTAAGCAGAACAGTCCCCAAACACCAGCAAATCCTATTATTCTCTAACAATGATTCCACTAGCAAGCTTACCTTCCTCTTATCCTCAATAGCATTTTCCATAAATCACTTAACCCAACAATTGCTGCTACCAGCACCAGCACCAACATAGGACAACCACCTCACTCTAGATATGCCATCAGTCGGCCCACCAAAAGCATTCAAGTTCAAGTTCAAGCATCCCAAAGAACCTCTTAAAAATATCCAAGCAATCTGCCAACAAACTCTAACCTCTTGTTAAACGCAAACCTATCCTAATCCATATTAAAACCTCAAATTTTCTAGTTTAAACAAACATAAAGTCTGCCTGAAATGCAACCCAAATAAAGCCAAAAAAATTCAATAAAATATTAACCAGGCTGACCTGGTCCATTTTATACGGTCAAACACCCCCTTTTTCTATGACACTTTACCTAAAGGTCTGATCCTGCCTAAAGAGCATTCCAGCAAATAGAAGTTTCAATTATTTTCTGCAATAAAGAATTTACTATTTAGAACTACTATTATGCATAGGACTAAACATTAAGTCTGCCTGAGAAACCTTCTTTGAGTCTAAAATATGCAACTCACCTTTAACTTATTTAATATTAGACAAATTGTGTAAATTCACTAAAAGTGTACTTTTTACAAATTTTGAAATTATTTTGATTATACGCTATAATTTCAGAAAAAATATTTCTAATTTCAAAATTTTACTTTCTAGTCCAAACTTTTGTTCAAAAAAAAAAAACAAAGAAAATCCTTATATTATCCTAAAATAATGTGAGAAATAATGAGAGGGTGCTATGAGCTGATAAATGATCCATGTTTTTGCTGAATTTGAATTATTTCACTACTCCATATGTTAAGTTCAATTGATGGCATAATATCAAAACTCAAGCAAGTAAAAATTACAGTCAACGAATAACTTGTTATTGCATTGCATATGAAAACTATTGCATCACGTGTAGCATTTTATAGCGTCTTCTGCACCATTGTTTGAGATTTAGCCTATCAAGAAGAGTGGAAATCCTTTTGCTTGTCAGCTTAGTACAGATTCAACACTTGGAACCAAAATGGTCAACTTCTTCGAGAAATCATCTACCTAATTTGTTTTTGTAATTTATATTGTTGTTTATCATTAGTTAATTTGACATGAATTATGATGGAAATTATATTTTTTTTCTTTTGTTCAAAAGGTTCTTCCATAAAAGGAGTATCACAATTGATGTAACTAAAATAATTATAACAAGGAAAAAAATTTATCTTTAAGCAGATTATTGAGAAATTAGGACGAAGAAAAATCAAGAACGATACAAATTCAGAAGAACAAAAAGAGATTTAACGAGATTCGGCAAAGATGTCTACATCTTCGGGAGCAGAGCGGCCGCTTTTCACTAATTCAGAAAAGAGGTTACAGAATAGAGGGATAATCACTAGGGTTACATCCAAGCCATATTTATAACCCTAGAAAGCACATAAAAAAGGAAACATCAGGGATAAGGAAACTCCCTTGATTTGGACAGAATATTCCGCTCTGCTCCGCTCCAAATTTAGCACTGTCTATTTATGATATAAGAGTCATATCTAACAAATTTTCACCTTGGCGAATATCCAACTCCTAAAGAGAAATACGTCATGGTGTTCTTTTCATACCAGAAGTGGGTTGGGTCACCATGCTTCTCTAAAGACTGCAGACATTCAACAAGTCCAAGCAATGCAAGAACTTATTGATAGTAACTAGCTTAGTCAACATAGCAGCTGCATTCTCATCAGTATGAATCTTCTGCAACAGTGTCTCACCAGAAGCAATCAACTCTCTAAACTTGTGATACCTGACATCAATGTACTTGGTTCTCGCATGGTATACTTGATTCTTAGCCAGATAAATAACACTCTGACTATCACAATGCAACTGAACTTCACCTTGCTCAATGTCAAGTTCCTTTACTAGCGCAACAAGTCATAAGACTGTTCATAAAAGAATCACCAGGTGTTGGATTTGAACTTTCACCTCTCAGAAGCTACTGACCGTTATTTTAAATCTATTTGCACTGCATCTGAACTGAAACTTTTCTCTAGCACCTTGTCTTGATTCTGTTGTAATATAAACTGTTCATAAAAAACTGCATCTCTGCTGATCATCATCTTCTTTGCAATCGAATCTCAAAACTTGTATCCTTTCACACATTCCTTGTAGCCCAAAAAGATGCATTTCTTGAATTTTGTATCAAATTTGGATCTTTCATCTTTTGGTACATGCACATAAGCAGAACAGCCAAAAATCCGCAAATGATCAAAATTAACTGGATTACATATTCATGTCTCTTTTGCGACATTGCCACCCAATGATGCTCGATGTAATCTATTGATGAGATAGCATGTCATATTCACAGTCACTGCCCAGAAACTCTTAGGAAGTTCTGCATTCAGTCTCAAGCACCTTGCTCTTTCAATTAAGGGCAAGTTCATCCTTTCTATCACACCCTTTTGTTGTGGAGTCTAACGCACTGACAATGTCTCTGAATCTCATGCTCCCACAGAACTTCTGAAACTGTGAATCCGTGTACTCTGTGTCATTATCGAACCTCCTGCCAGTTTGGTTCTCCACCTCAACTTTCCACAACTTGAATTTAAAGAAGACTTCAGATTTCTGCTTCAAGAAATACACCCAAACTTTCTTGGAAAAATCATCAATAAAGAAAACAAAATACTAAAATCCTCCCAATGGCAACTCCCTAATAGTGTCTCATACATCAGAATGTACATAATCAAGAATCTCTTCAGTTTTGTGTTTTCCAGTCATAAAACTCTCTAGTCTGTTTTTCAAGAATACAGAACTTACAAAGATCGAGATTGCAACTTGTAACACCATGCAACAAATTTCTTCTATACAATTTCGTCATCTCACGTTCACTGAGATGACCCAGACGCATATGTCATAGCTTTGTACTGTCATTATCTGACTCCACAGAATGAACTTCACCTATAACTATACTCTCTAACAGTTTATAGATATTACCTGCAGTCAATTTTCCTTTCATCACAATCAGTGCACCCTTAACAACTTTGATGGTTTCTCTATCTTCATCTGCCTTAGAAATAAAATCATTTATGTATAGAGTGCCCAGGAAAATCAAATTCTTCTTCAGATTTGGAATAGGTCTAACATCATATAACGTTGTAACTGTGTCATTATACATCTGAATTCTGACTTCTCCAATATCAATAATATTGTAGCATCTATCACCACCAAAATAGACAAAGCTAGAATTAGTATACATATAGTAAATTAAACCACTCCATGTTAGGTGTTATGAGATAAGAACACTCTTAATCAAGAATTTATGCATTCGTAAACTGAGTTGATGAGACTGAAATCATATCACCATCACTACAATATGAATTGTCGTCTGTGCCACATTTACAGATTTCGATGATGCATCACATTTCTCCTCAGTCTGCTTCTTGAGCTTTGGACAATCTCTCTTCATATGACTTGGCTCCTTGCACTTGTAGCAATGAATTTCCTTATTGCTTTTGGAATTTGATCTGGAATTTCGCCTTCTAGAACTCTTCTTCTCTTTCTTCCTTCCACGATCATGCTTACCCTTAACATATAAACTGTCGCCATCAGAGTTTTCCTCTATATTCTGCTTCCGCTGGTTGTGAGCCAACAATGCTGCAGTAATCTCATTAACTTTGATAGTTCATTTCTCATATGTCAGAGTAGTCACCAGGTGTTCATAAGAAGAGAGCAACGAATACAACAAAATCATCGCCTCATCTTCATCCTCAATACTCACATCAAGTCGTGATAAATCTGTGATTATTTGAATGAAGTCATTCACGGGCTGTGCCAAATCATAATCTTCTTGCATCTTCAACTCATACAACTTTTGTTTCAGATACAACTTATTCGTCAGAGATTTAACCATAAACCGAGTTTCTAATTTCTTTCATATCTCCCCTAGAGATTTTAAATTCATCACGTGATACATAATTTCATCTGTCAGGCATAGGCGTATAGTTGTCGCGACTCGTTGCAATTCTTTCTAATATTCATCATCCATGACTTTTGGTTTTGTTGTCTGCAAAGCTTTCAAAATTCTCTGTTGAGCCAACAGATCTTTTATTCTTGTTTGCCACAATCCGAAGTTATCAATTCCATCGAACTTCACCATCTCGAATTTTGTACCAAAAAAGTCGTTTGAAAATAACTCCTACAAGAAATTATTCTGCAAAAATTCCTCCGCAAATCCTTGCTTAAAAGTTTTTCAAAAAGAAAAAAAGGATTGAAAAAAGAATCTTAATTAAGTTTCCTTAATTAAGTTTTTCAAAAAAGTAAATTTTTTTTTAAGGAAAAAAATTGAAATATTTCCTTCAAAATCTTCCCTTATTTTCTGCTTCCTGAAATAGAAATTTAAAAAATCTTCCAAAATTCCTTCTCCACAGCCTTCAACAAAGAAAATTTTAATTAAGTTTCCTTAATTAAATATTTTCTTTAAATTAACTTAATTAAAAAACAACTTTCTTTTAATCAAGCAAAATTCAAAAACTTTCCTTTCTTCGGCGGGAAAAGAATTTATTGATTTATTTCCTTTTTCTTCTCTGCAGCCTCCAACAAAAGCAAAAACTTAATTAAAATTCCTTAATTAAATATATTTTAATTAAAGAAAACTTTCCTTTAATTAAAAACTTCCCTTCTGCAGCAAGAGAAAATTACAATTCCGACTTCCTTCCCACCGAAGCTTCCACTGCGAATTGTAGCCTCCGCGAACTGCCACCGTCCGCTAATCCCACGAATCGCTGAAACAGTCCTGCAAATCGCCCGAACCTTCTTGCGTCAAACCCGATCTGATCACCTCTGTCGCGATCTGTCGTTGTTGCACGCGAAGCCTTCGCTCCTTTCCGCGATTCACAATCTCCAACTGAAGTCCCGTCTGCCGATCCCACACCAAGACCTTTTGCCGAACATAACACCTCCGCAAATCACCGAAGCCCCCTTCACGAACTGCTCTGCTAAACTGCCGCAAAGCCCTCCTTTGCGGACGATCTGCTTCCCCGGTGGATGATCTTCTCTGTGCGCCGCCTAAATTTTTCTTTCCTGCCCTCGAACTTGGTTGTGATACCACTTATTGAGAAATTAGGGCGAAGAAAAATCAAGAACGACACAAATTCAGAAGAACACAAAGAGATTTAACGAGGTTCGGCAAAAATGTCTACGTGCTCAGGAGCAGAGCGGCGGCTTTTCACTAATTCAGAAAAGAGGTTGCAGAATAAAGTGATAATCCCTAGGATTACATCCAAGCCTAATTTATAACCCTATAAAGCACATAAAAAAGAAAACATCAGATACAATATGTAATTACCAAATTACCTCTGTACCACACCCCCAACCTACATAAGGAAACTCCCCTGATTTGGACAAAATCTTCCACTCTGCTCCGCTCCAGATTTAGCAATGCCTATTTATGATATATGAGTCACATCTAACACAGATTTAATAAACTTCGGCACTCTCCCACTTAATAGTGTTTGAAGATTCACAACAAGATACTTCGAGAATTAAACGCAACAATTATGATGAATCAATTGTATTTATCTCATTCATTTGCAAATTCATCTACTTGACCATATCCCTTCTTGCTCCCTCAAAAGTCCCATGAAATAATTTCCTACCCATTTAGAACTTTTATGCACATTATGATTCCTCCAAATTCAACTAACTAAACAGATTACATATGCACATTAACACTATAGTGATCTTCAAACTTCCCTCACGCTTCATGCCATCAATATGAATGATAATCTTTTAATAATGACTCTATGAAGCCTATAATAGGTAACAACATTAGTTTGAATAAGTCAAGTCCACCATATGAACCTTACATGTCACATAATTGAAACATTTAAGTAATTTTACGTTATACTTCAACAAAATTACACAAAACAAATTTTGTGTGAAAATAATTGAAACTTGTTCGAAGCAAATGACTTTTGTCAGGCAGCAAAATTTTTTAAAACTTACAGCAACTAAGCAAATAGACATTAATATGTAAAGAAAATCAGGATGCTAAAGCCATTCATCATAAACAAATTGGCCGGGGCTCTTGGTGTTGCAAAAACTAACATATAATTCCTTTAATAAAGCAATAAGAGCATTTCCAAGGCCCAGCATAGTAATCCTATGTATCGGATGGCCGCTGTTGACAAACTTAAATCCATGAATGCCATTTGGTGTGCGAGCCGAGACCAATAAAGCAAACTACAGGAATATGTACTAACCTTGACCTCACGTATGGCGGCGGCCAAATCAATGGGAACCTTCGTAGGTCGTTTATCCAGCTTAATCAGTGTCGGGAATGGGATGATCTCCTCCTGCGTCAATCCAAAATAGCTCCTCACCCTTGCATCAGACTGGATCTTCCTTGCCTCACTCTGGAGATCCCCCTGTGCGAACTCTCCCTCTGCAGCATCAGGAGCCGCCGTCCTGTCCTCCGGTAGCGGCGCCACACGTGATGGATAAGAAACCGGAGCTATCTTCGGGACATCCTTCACAAAACGCACGTCCCGTCGAGTCCACCCCCGCCGATCAAAGCCAGGTGAGACCTCCCCGGTTTCCTTCGGGGAAGAAATGGTCCTTTCTCTCAGTTCCAGTTCCCTTATCGGATGAGGTTTTCCGTCGGTTGAAGAGGGTTTGTTCTCGTCGCTCTCAGGTGATTCTTTGGGCTTTGGGGGGTAGGCAACGGGCGTGATGGGTATGGAAGATGAGTACATGTAAAAACCTAGAAATGGAGAGTTCAGCCTGTGGGAGGTTTCGGGAGGAAGAGAAGGGGAGACGGGGGGGTGGGGGAAGAAGAGTGTGGGTGGTCGCCGGAGAGTACAGCGGCGAGCATGTGAGAGGAGCATCTCGCGCTGCGCGATTGGGACGGTAGTGGTTTAGGCTTTGGGTTTTGTAAAAATGAAAAAAATTGAAGGAGATTTTGCATAGCAACCCCACAAAATATAATTATTTACAACCTAAGCATCAAAATTTTAATATTTATAAATTAATCTTCTTTTTTTTCTTTCAACATTTTGCCTTTTAAATTAATTTATTGATGGGTAAATTTTTACTTAATAAATTATTGGTTATTTTCATCTTTACTAACCCTTCTACATTTCTCACATGTGACGATCAACTAACTGACTTTCTTAATTGCATATTGTGTAAAACCCACTGTGTAGAAAATTCGTAAATCTAATTTCTTAATGATGTTGCATAAAATATGGCACATAATTCACACTTCATAAGTGATTGCCTAGGTTATTTTTCTAGTATTGTATAAAACAGAGACAGAAGAGCTCCGTAAATGTTGAGAATAGAGAATAGTAAAAGGCAATTAAATTATATTAATGCTAGTATTGTATGTGTACATTCATGTTGTAGCGAGAAGAGTTTAATTAATATATATAACCATATGAAAGATCTTGAGTTTTTTTAGTTATGTAGAGGTGATGAACAATTCAGATTGAGTGGTGAGTTAAAATACAACAGCTTAATCCCCTTTTTCAGGCGCAGTTGTTGCACTTTGTTAGTAGAGTTATGAATGTATGCATTAAATTGGATATATTGGAGTTGTGCGATTTCAAACTTATTTGATACTTTGTTTTTCTCTATTTACAACTTATCTCTAGGATGAACTCAGTTGAAAACAAGGTCAACAACAAGCACCTCTTATCTCTCAGTGTAACATTTTTTGTTATCCCCTTCGTTTCTTTTATAACTAAGTTTAAAAAGAAAAAAAAAACTTCATAAAGAAAAATATGATCTAATGGAAGTTGTGGAGAATTTTGAAGACCATGGGAAGATCACAAAATTTATTGGTGATATTGTTATAAAGCATGGTGATCTTATGTACACTAATGATTTTATATATTCATTTAAGATAAAATTTCTTTTGAGTATAAAATCTCAACTAAAATTCCTGGTGTTGATGCTCGATGACCTTTTGACCTCCATTTAAGAATATTGATTAATTTTAGCTTGTCCCCAGAGAAGATAAAAAAATTATAAGTCTTGTTGGGACAATTAAGATATATTGCCCTCAATAGGATTTTGACATTGAACTCTTTTGAAGTTTATGCCTTCTAAAATTTTTAGATGAATATTTAGCTGCTTGCTTAAGTAAAAAACCACAATCAAAGTTAGCACACATTCTTTATATGATAAAATATTATATGATTTTTTAGGTTTGTGTCTTCTAAAACTTTTAAAATGTACCTTCACCTTCCAAGGCTTATAGTCTTCTAGTATATTTTGAATGCATTTATACTATTTGAGACTAATATGCTTATGAGATTTTTTTAATGTATATATACTTTATGAGGCCTATAACATTCAAAAATTTATTTAGCGTGCATGTGTCTTCTTTGCCTTATAGCTTTCTGAGCTTTTTTAGTATGCATATATCATCCAAGGCTTATAGCCTTCTAAGTTTAAAGATACATGAACGATACAAAACTGTGAGACCATCAAACTAAAGAAAACAACACATTGATGGATGAGAGTTTGAGTTATTATAAATGGAAGATGCAATACACGAGTTATTGGATAGAGATGTTATCGAGCCAAAATAAATAATATCTCAATGAGTGAGAGTTTGGGCAATTACATTATATCCTTTTGAATTCTTTTTTTAAGTATATATGTATTTTTTATGCTTATAACCTTGTAAAGTTATTTTAATATGTATATACCTTTTAAGGCTTGTAGACTTTTGAGATTTTTTTAGTGATACTCTATCAACCACTTGCTCTCATTAAGGCTTTCTGTTGAGAATCTCGTCCACTAACAGTTTCACGTCGTGGTTATCTTATGACATGTCTTCAATGGTATAAGGTTTTGTCCACTTCTTATTTCCCATCGAGACTACTAGATAAGCATATCTTTCAAGGGTATGAATGGAGAAATTGACATTTGCTCGTAAGGGATCCTTCTGGCAATAATCATCTCCACTACCAACTTCCCATTGAGACTATTTCATAGGCTTGTCTTATAAGCGTATAAGTAAGGATTTCATTTACCACTTGCTCTCAATAAACCTTTCTATTGACAATATGTCCACTACTAGGTTTATAACGAGACTAACTTATGGGTGTGTCTTCCAAGGTATTAGTAAAAATTATATCTGTCATTTGTTTTAATGAAATTTTCTAGTGAAATTTTTTGTCTATTAATGTCTTCTCATTTAGAGCACCTCATGGCATGTATTTAAGAAAAATTAAGTGTGGACTATGTGATACGTTCACATGAGGGATGTCCTAGTAAGATCATGTCTACTGCAAGCTTCCCATTCATACTACCTCATTAGTGTGTATACCAAGGGTATAAGTGGAGATAGTTGTTTTCTTGGTTCTTTTTGAAGACTCTGAATTGTCAGCTTGTCTATTTATATGTTGTTGTATAATTTTTTTATATGTCACATGCAAAGAATATAGACATATATATTTATTTTGCAATAAAATAGATCATAGACATCATGTCAAAAAGATTTTTCATACACATGCATGGAAAGCATGCAACATGCAAGAAAGCATAAAAACATGCAAGTGATCGATTGATCGGGACATAGTGGCCAGTCAAATCTAAAAGATGGGTCGATCGATCTAGGACAATCGATCAAGCACAAAATATTGGGTGATTTGACCAGAACGACCAATCACATCAAAAGTGATTGGTCGATCATGTTGGGGTTGCTGATCAAACTGAAGTGATATGAAGATCAGACCAAATGGGCCGATCAAACCTGAAAGATAGGGAGATCGGACCAAAGTAGCCGATCAAACCCAAATTGATTGTTAGATCGTGTCAGTGTGACTGATCAAGCCTAAGTGATTGGGTTAAACCCAAAAGAGCAGGTGATCGACCCGGGATAACTGGTCAAATCCAAAGAGATCAGTAGATCTTAGCGAGGTGGCCGATCAAACTGAAGTGACCAGGTGATAGGACTGGAGTGGTAGATCGAAACCAAAAGAGCGGGTGATCGCCCGTGGACGGCCGATCAAACCCAAATTGATCGATCGATCATGCTGAGGCAGTTGATCAAACCGAAGTGGTGATCAAACCAGTAGTAAGAAATCTCTTAGGCTAATTATAGTCTGCTTCTGTTAAGTCATAGTTTGGAAGATGAAAATTCTTATGATAATAACATTAAATTACAATGTTCAAACTATAAAAATTAAAGTAAGAAAGACAAGTTAAAATGGGTTTAATGAATGCTAACTGAAATGTAACTTAAAGAACTAAGTTTACTAAACTAATTTCTAAACTTCAAAGTTAAATTTACTAAGACTAAACAAAATTTTGTGATTAAGAGTTTAAATTTAAGAAAACATCATTCCTCTTTACAATGAGTACATTATTAGTGGAGTAATTAAAATCATTTAAAATTATATATAAATTTGTATTGTGCCAAATAGGAGCAATCATATTATTTACCCTATGTCAAGTGCATAAATAATATTGACTAATCCAGAGTTTAATCCCTAATTTAGTGATTAATTTGGGAGGATACCTGCTCTCACTTTAGAGTGCTAGCAATCTTGAATTAATTTTCAATCAACTTGACCAAATTGAGGATTTTAATCTATCACCTTAAAATCTTCAATTATGTGTCAAACAAAGTATATTTCTCTATTTATTTGCACTCAATCTCTTGGACTATATTTTCACCCATGAATTTGAATTTGACTCTGACATTGTTGTAGAAAGCATAACCCTTTCAGATCTTATTTTTCTCAACAAATTTTAATATTTCAATTGACCAAATCGAAAAGTAAATGAAGATTAGAGTTTGAATCATCACAATTTATTGACACTAAAACCTTCCATAACAAAATTAATTCTTCATAAAATCAAATCTAATTGTAGGGAGTAGAATAAAGAAGAATACTCAGAATTCATGAGAATGATACGAAAAAACACGGATTCATATATAAAAAAAAGTTTACAAAAAAAATAAAGAAAAGAACGTAACTTATCTCACACTCCTTCCTATGCAAATCCTTAGAAGATCCCTTTTTCTCTTTATAATCACACTCAATTCTCTCATAGAAATGTAATGAAGAAGAAATCTCTCACATTCCCTCTCCTCCTACAATCCTAGAAGAAAATCTTCTCTTCCAAAGCCTTCCTCTCTATCTCACGCCACCCTCATGCCCTAAACTCCTCTCCTTTTTAAATTAGGGGTTGCCTCCTTTAAAAAAGAATTCAAATTTTTCTTTTAAATTTTCTCTAAAAAGTCACTCCTTTTGAATCCCAAAAGACATGTTGAGTCATTCAAGAGACACATCCCTTCATTAAAGAGCCTTCCAAAGTGTCAATATGCATTGAATCACTCCATGGGGCATTCGAAACATTTAGAGCCTTCAAAATCCGCTCAAAATTCATTTCAAACCGCCTTAATCAGTCTTATATCATATATGGCACTTTTAGCGCCAGTTCTGGCACCTCAGGCGTCAAATCTCTGGATTTTGGTACCTTCTCTCTGAATTTTGGTGCCTCTAGCGTCAGTTTTGACGCCTTAGGCGCCACCTTGCAGCAACTCCACTGTTTTGCTCTATTTACCTCTGTTTCGTCTCGTCTCAGTTGTGTTTCGCTCATAACAGATATACCAACAAAATAAGCATGAAAATAATCTTTCTTTAAAGTGTAGTTTTTTAAAAAAATGTGCGAGAAATGTAAAGTAGATTAAGCATAAAAAAACATATAGAAATGTGCAAAGTCAGAAATTTTTTTCTTGCTCGTTTTTATTTCAAAATGCACAATTTTTGCTTTATTTTCTCCAAAAGTTCATTTCTTATATCTGAAACAAAAATATAAAAAATAACTTCCTTTAAAGTGTAATATTATTAAAAAACATTAAAATATAGCATAAAATATATATGAAAAAGTAGGTAATTTTTAGAAATATCAAAAATCACCTGAACTTAAACGTTACTTGTCCTCAAGTGACTCTTTTTACTACATAAAAAAATGACTTAGGATAGAGATTAACTTATAAACTTCTATACTTTAGTTTAATAAATACAATATTATAATTTAAGAAAAAATTTTAATAACATAGATTAAAACTATAAGTATAAAAATAGTAATCAAATCTAAGATTTTTGAATCTCTATTCGTTTCAAGAAGAACTGTGATTTGTTATATTAGAGATACTTAGAATATCCATATGAAAAAGAATTTCATGAAAATTTTACTATTAAGGGTGATAATACTCAAATACAAGTTTAGAAAATGTAATAAAGTCTTTTCCTTAAGTTGATTCAGGTGAAGCTAATTGTTGATTAAGCTTCTCCTAACATTTTTTTTTCTTTTCCTTTTCTTTTCTCTCATTTTTTTTAATATTTAGGATCTCTTCAATCCTTTTTTTTTTTTTCAAGTGATGATTATTATATCTGGATACCCTTTAATAATTTTAAACTTCACCATCCTCTTTTTAAATTTAAAACTTTTTACCTTTCTTCATTTTATAAATTCATATTAGTTTTAATGATTTTTCATAAAGTTTCATTATTTTCTTCTTACATGAAACTCTAAGATTCTTAATACTTCAAAAATATAATTTTCTTTAATTTAAATAGAAAAATATAGTCTTATCATTTCATAACAAATATATTTAACTTTAGAATTGACATTCATTATTAAAAAAATTTACCTAAATTTACAATAATATTTACAAACATAAATATAATCATTTAAAGTTAAACTCTAATATCAAAGGTCATGTTAAATTAATTTTAAAAATATAGTTAATTGATGACAAATAAAATTTAGTTTACTTCTTTTTTTTAAAAAAAAAATCTTTCCCCCAAACTTGAATCTTTAAATATTTTACACTTAATTTCATAAAATGTAGCGTGAAGAAAGAGTAAAAGCTGAATCTACTAACTACTACAACATCCTATCAAAATCATATACGTGCATAAACATGACAGAATGACTGCAGGAGAAAGTAAATCTAGCCTAAAACATGCTTGCAATAATATTAAAATAAAATGAAGTATACTAACTTTAAGATTTATTTTTCTTCCTACCCCTAAACTTGATTTTTAACATGTATAACATTCGATACAGAAAATATAACAAGAAGAAAAACAACTCAGAAGTTCTATCTATCACAAACATCTACAAATATTCATCAGGACAATAAAATATGCAATAGAAAGTAATTCTAAATTAAAACATGCTCGATAAAATGGAAAGAAAGGCCTAGCAAGCAGAACATGTATCGACATATGAATATATATATTTATGTGTTCTACAAATTTTTATATTATTATAACACAAAGACAAACACACATGATAAATGAGGTCAATTCTCTCTTTAACTTATTGCTTCTTACCAACTTACTTCCAATTTTTAACGAAATCACTACACAAATAACAAAATAGAAGGAGAAATTCCCAAATCCTCAAACTCTTCTCCAAGACCTCTCCTCCAATAGCACACCAGCTTCCCAAACTCTCCTTCTCTCCAAGCAAATCTTCAAATGACCTCCTCTTTCCTAAATGACCAGCTTCCCAGTTATCCTCAACAAAATGGGTTTATCCCATGGTTAATGGGGAAGAGGCAGTTAGAGTCAAGGTTGATTCAAGCCTTGACTTATTCATTTATGCTCGTTCACAATTTATTTATTTTTTAAATAGGATTGTAGCTCCAGTGGAAGACAAGACTTGAGAGAGTTGTCTTTGATGATTTAGTCATATTAAACATCGACTATTTGATGACTTTGCTGGTGAAGTAGATGTTTTAGCTTTAACTTATGCTAAGAATGATAGATACAAACTTAAAAAAGCTTTGACATGTTGTATAAAAAATGAACTTATATTTTTATAATTAAATGAAAATATGACACTTAATAGAGCACAATAGAAAAAAAAAAAAGATTCATGCAGCTGACCCCACTTAGCGGGATAAAGACTTGTTGTTGTCCTTGTTGTAGGTACGAGATCTAAATGACTTGTGAGTATCATGCATGTTCATATTTAGTTCAAATTAAATTCGTCTGATTTGGGTTATTTTCGACTCCAACTTAGCTCTAACTAATTTTGAAAGTAATAAAATTAAACTATCTAAAGGGCTGAGTACCAGCTTTTCAAGATTAGAAGGAAAAGATAAAAAAAAAAAACACCCCTAGCGTCCCAAATTAAATCTTCAAATAAAATTTAGAAAATAGCCACCAGCCTTCATTTTGACTTAGGAATGGAGCCACTTCGATGGGCTCTTTTGTCCCTTTTGTAATAGCCCAACATTTAAATTTGGCCCATTAAGCAACATTTCTGATATTTGCCGCGGATATGGAACCACTATTAGGCCCGCCAAGTGTAGGGTCATATAAAATGACGTGTCACCCTCTAATTGGTATTTACCCAATCGCGTCAGTCAATGCGGGGCCCACTTTCTGTCGTTTTCGACATTTATTTCTGTTGAATTTCCCAAAAAAGCAAAAAAATTTATGCATTGGAAATCGTGTTTGACTATCCTGCCCCCCATTGACTAAGCTAGACTTGCCCGAATTGATTTATTCCTTCAATTCCGACATTGCCCTCGCGTTGCCATTTTTGACTAGTCCAAGGGTATTTTAGACTAAAAAAGACTAAAGCTAATCACTAGACCTGCCCGAATTGATTTATTCCTTCAATTCCGACATTGCCCTTGGGTTGCCATTTTTGACTAGTCCAAGGGTATTTTAGAACTTTTGTTTTCGCCAAAATAAATGTCATTTCTCAAAAATATTTTCTGAGAAATTAATCCGTTCGACGGCCCTTCCATCAACGTCCCTTGAGGGTCTGTTTGGGGCAGCTTATAAGTGCTTTGAAAACGCCGTTGTACCGTTTAGTTCGCGGGTTTCGCCAGCTTATCCGAAACTGCGTTTGAGTTTTTACACTAAACGTAGGCCGCAGGTAGACCCCTACGGCCGGCCCGCGGGCCACATTTCAGGATAAGCAGCTTATCCTGAAACACACAAGCTGCCCCAAACAGACCCTGAAACTCAACGTAATCGATAAGTGACGTTCTCTTAAAAGATAAGTTTTTCACAATGACGATCATACACAGAGCTGCATACGATCGCCTAATTAAAATCATCCTGATTAACAAAAAATTATAATTTTATTAAATTAAATATTAATGACATGGCTTAACCTAATTGGACGGAAGAGCTCCACTTAAAAGCAATAAGTCAAAAGTCAAGTTGAAATTCTTGAATGGCTTTAATGAGGTTGAGAGTGTAGTTTGGGAAGAGTAATGAGAAAAAGGAAAGAAAGGGGCATTTAGATAATTAACAATCAATTCCTATATATTTAGATAATTAAGACAAATTATTTACTTCTTATTTATTTTTATATTTTTTTATCATTTTTTCTTTCATATCACATGAAGTATATTAGCATGTTTTACTTTTGAAAAGTGAAGAAGTCATATATTAAGAGGTGTATTTCATGGTAAAAATTATGGGGATTTATGCATGTATAAATTAATTTTAATATGTTTATAAATAATATTAAATTTCTATGTTTATTCATATATTATTTTAATGATTAGATGACATTTATAGTTAATATGTGTTTAAATATATATAAACTATTATTTGCATTTTTGCAAATTATAAGAGGTGGATTAATGTCATGCTTAGGGTAGACTGTCAAGAGTTACATTACCAAGTAATTTATTCATGTGAGAAGTTATGAGAAATAAATTATTTCCTTTGATTAAGGAGATATTTTATTTCCTATTTTAAGTTTATTTCATTGGATTAAAAATTATTTGTTTTCCTATTTTATGTTAATTTATATATCTCATAATAATTATTATGAATTGATTATTGAAGATATTAATTGATATATCCTTCCTTGCATATCATTTCATTTTTATTATCTTTTCCATTCTAGGAATCATGTAAGAATTATTTATACCACCATTCATATGAATGAAAGTATTTTGCATTCCACATTATTATGAATTTCAACATGATATCCGAGCAATGTTTCGTATTCTAGCGACCGATCCTCCTTTGAGAATTCTCGGACTCCCTTCCCACTATCCTCTGTGAAGGAAGGGAGGGTTATTAAATTTTTTATGTTTATTCATATATTATTTTAATCATTAGATAACATTTATAGTTAATATGTGTTTATATATATATATATATATATATATATATATATATATATATATATATATATATATATATATATATATATATATATATATATATATAT